>JANTCA010041592.1:0-19526 GCA_024741275.1 Chironex yamaguchii
CTGAAGATGGATTAAGAAAATCCGAAACATGTCTTATAAATTTAAAACAGTGGTCATTGCTTTTAGACTGATTGCTAATTTGTTGTATGTAATTAACGTTCTTTACGGTATGATAATCTCGTTATTATCGTCAAACAATGATAATCTATACAGAGTATTTAAGGAGAGTTAAAGGGACGTTTGTTAAAAGGAGGGTTTTGTTATAGCTTATTGCCACAATATCTTCCGCTTTCTGAATACGTCATTGTTAATATCTTACCAAGCCACTATTTCAGCAAACCGTGTTCTGTTATAACCTTGGCAATTTAAACCAATCATTTTCGAATCCTTTTGCTTTAAATTCAGCACCATACCCTATTCAACAAAAGTTTTGCAAATTTATCACATGAAACAAATATGTCACCTTCTTTTTCTGATACAAGCTTTTTCGTCCTGTTTTTTGAACCTGTACCTGCAGCTGTCAAGCGTTTTGTCTCTTCTTCCAAAGTTGAGATAGTATCCTTTAATCTTGAAATTTCTTTCCCTTTCTCGGTTATGATATCTTGTTTTTGACTTTCTTTCTCTTCAACGAGGTTTTGAATCTCACGTACCTAGTCAACAAAATCATATATATAATTTTCAAGTGTTGTCAGTAGACACACACACTTACACGAGCTATCACAACAAAGCAACCTCAGAAATATCATTGCTTTGGTTTATTGCTTCTCTTCCACTATAGGAGCTGACAAAACCCTAAACAGACATGACAACGCCAAAGGCCTGGTGTGACAATTTGCAATATTGAAATTGAAAGACACGTCACCTGGAAAACCGAAGCCTTGATCTTCATAATATAGATATGGTAGCAACAATGCTGCTACGACGAGTAAGCCACTACAAAGAAATTTGACTGGAATAGTACGTAACTATCATAACTAGCAAATTGGAAGAGTTTTTTCACTCAGGTGCGATATGTCACTTTTAAAATGGAAATTGGTTTAAATAACTAAACAAAAAAGTTGCAGATAACAAATGTTGTACACAAATCCGAAAAAACTACGACTTTACGCAATACTAATTGATGGTGTGCAATGTAATGAAGTAAATGTCGTCACATTAAACATCGGTGATACACCATATAAAAATGGACAGTGGGCAAATATTGACAAGAAATTGATTACAGTCCCTTACTTGAACAATAATACTTTCACATTTACATTTCAGAGTAAGAAATATTGAAACAAAAAATTAAGTTAAATAATCATACACATAAAAGAATAGAACGAAGACAGATTCTCTGTGCACTGATACATTGAAGTAGTATGAAGGCAGATTCTCTGTGGACTGATACGTTTTAGTAGAGCGAAGACAGATTCTCTGTGCACTGATACATTTTAGTACAAAGAAGACAGATTCTCTGTGCACTGATACATATTAGAAGAAAGAAGACAGATTCTCCGTGCACTGATACATTTAAAAAACTTTTAACATACATTGTTGCATTTAACAAAGCATACTTCGCCATATTTGGAAGGTATACAGTCCATTACGTAACTTCTGTCTATTTCACTGACATGTCTACACCAACTATGTTGAAATTAGTAATATTTATGTCAATGAATTGTAATTTACCTTTTCTGTAAAATTGGCTTTAAGTTCCTCCTCTTTCTTTAAATATACTGCTTTGATTTCTTGTTCTTGTCTTAATACTGCCTCTTCTAAAATAACACTTCTTAATTCCTCAGTTATACTTTGTCTCATTTGGTCCATTTCTTTTCTCATACGCTCTATTTCTGATGATTTCTTCCCCAATTCGTCTTTAAGAAGAACTGTCTCGGTTTTCAGGTCATTATTTTCCACCATAGTCGTTTGAAGGTTGCCTAACATTTCCTCTATTGCAGTTTTTTTCTCTGATTCCAATCTCACGATGACATCTTTGGCATCTTTTGACTGCTTCTACAAGTAAAGTAATTTGAGGCGTAACTATACAGTTGTCGGAGCTCAAAAGTATGAAATATTTCATACCAAAAATTATTCATGATCACTAACTTTATTACCACTATCACGATCACTATCACAAAACCTTCAGTAATATGCATTAGCGCATCTTCAACTTCAGTATACCTTCATTCATCTCTAATACTGCATTTTCATTCAGTTATATTAGTACATCACTATTCGATATTAGTGCATCTTCATTCGTTAACTTAACTGCATATTGATGAATCTATATTAGTGTATCTTCATCTATCTAAAATAAGTGCACCTTAAATTAATCTACATGGTACATTTTTTCATGGTTTTTCGAGTAAGGAAGACATATAATTGACACCTTACTATAAAGTAGGCGAAGGGGCTTAGTGTATCGGACAAAATTCTCTAGTGTTCGCATATTATTTGTTGCAAATCAGTACCACCTTATAAATCTATTTTACATATCAAAAACATTAAACTTGAACTTAGCAAGACGAACCAGTCCGGCTGTCGCTGACAGCACACCGGTACTTGACAAAGGCACGCCATTGTAGCAGATTTAATGCAATGAGGCTTGGTATATCCACAAGATCCCGATTGTTCACAAATGACAGCCTTGCCATTTCCAGATTGGAAACTATATGTTTTCTTATAATCTTGAAGCGGCTGGCGGCATGGTCCATGTGTCAGGACGCTTCAAAGACACGTTTAGGAAGCCTGGACGGCTCCATCCTACAACAATGGCTGGACAAGCGGAGCCGATTATTCACGATGGTCGTTTTCACCGCTCGCTGGTTGCAACCATTGGTGAATGACATCATTTAGTGGATTTGACGGCATTCAAGAGACCACAAGTCGGCCGCCACAAAGGTCCAACATACAGACGCATACTGTAAGACTGACATTACAGAGCTATTAAAAACCTTACCACTGTGACACAAACTTACCCTTAATTTTTCCACTTCTTGTCTCTGAGATTCCAAGGTAGCCCTCAGTTCAACAATCTGAAGAAAAAAACCCGAACGTTTTAAAAAGAAGCTATGCAAACAATAGTGTTGTTACTTTCAGTTTCTTGTTTTTACACATCAACAATTGATCTTCCCCAAAACAAATTCTTTCTTAAAGCTGCACGATTGAAAATGATATACAATTTGAAACTATTATATAATTATCTTAACAATTGTGTCTTATTATGCACACTAAAAATTTCTTGGGTTTTTCAATTGAACAATCTGTTTGTGGTACAAAGTTTGAAAATCATCTAGAAAATTTGCGACAATGCAATAAAAACATACTTAAAAGCATTTTTCATCTGACACTCTTCAGGGTATGAATCGTCAGAATGGAAGGTGTAGATACATGGCGACCTTTTTATACCAGACATGTATCAAACAACATGTTCCAGGCACTCTACGACAAGCATTAATCCTCCTAGAGAACAGCCATTTTGCGCTTGCAAAATAAAAATGACTGCGATAACATGCGATTCTCCCATAGCCAACGTTTACTAGAAAATTCAGAGTATGCCATATAGCTAACCTTTCCTTTCTGACTGTTGTAGATATCAATGTTAACCAGAGTGCGACAGTGCTTAATGAGTGATTAAGCAAAGAACAAAGTAAATCAGTATAACTCCATGTATTAAGGCAATAGCAATGTTGAATACATTGAACAGTTTGTTTACTTAGCTCCTGAATCTAGCCTTAACTGTTCAGAATCTCTGTTCCAAATCTGATGAGTACAGTGTAGAATTCCTCCTTATACACACATATAGAGCATGTTTATATCAGCACTATATTTGCTATATTAAGGTATTACAACAGGGAATTCCCTACCTCTACTCAGCTGTTACTAAGGGAAGACCCCATTGTATCATATTACAATGCTGGCATCACAGTTCAAGCATAGTAGCTTAGTCATGGTTCGATCCTAACTTATCTAAAAATAACTTTTACTGGGGAATGAACTATTATTTTAACACTGACAATTCATACTCTGAAGAGTTTCAGACGAAAAAAGCTTTTAAGTATGTTTTTAGCGCAATGTCGCAGATTTTCAAGGCGATTTTTTATAGATATGACAAAGTTTATCTTTTTCCTTCAAAGTTTATCTTTTTCCTTCACATTCAATCAATAGATTAGGAAACACCAAAATATCTTATCTCAAACGTAACACGTTCCCGGAAGAAAACATTTGGTTACATCATTGCTTCCAACTTTGAGTCCGACCTAACTGTACAACTACACTCAGTGTGCACTGTTTAAGCTACCTCATTTATTAGAATTTTACATTTTTCACTAACGCATGTCATGTCGCATCTTAGTCGTCATATAAACATATTACGAATAGCAAGGACTAAAACTGTCCTATTCTATACCTCATATGCTCTTAATCAAAAATCAAAGAGGGAAACCAGAATTTGAAACAACTTGATATCCCCCAGGAAGAATCAAGCAGCAGAGCTCAGAACCAAAATGACTGGCGACATCTTGTTGTACGATGTACAGACCAACTATATTTGGAGGAACTACAATCTAAGGTAAGGTAATAACAGCAACACCCATTTCCTTTCTATTCTTTTCAGACAGTAGAATTTCGAACGCAAAGGATGAAAATGTATCACTCTAATATCATGCCACTGTTCATTTATCTGGCCCACTTGCACAAGGCCAGTGATTTTGGTTGTTGCTGTTGCTATTGCCGCTTGATGCCCAGGAAGTCCAGGACATCCACAGGATTCTCCCAGAGGTCCTGCATGGTGAGGTTGGCGAGGTCTTGAGGGCAGTTGAAGAGATGAGGGACGTCATGTGGTGTCCTGTTGCATTTGGGACATCAGTTGTCCACTGTTTGATCCAGGTGGTGAAGGTATGAATTGGTGAAGGAGCTGAAACTGGAGCAGAGTTGGGCCAGGATATTCCTGGCTTTCCTTGTGAGCTGTTTCTCTGATGGGTGGATGTCTCGGGGGATGTTATCCGGGAAGGAGCTTGGGCCCAATTTACTCCCGAGTATTGTCAAGAAAATAGATGTGAATGTGTTTTGGGGTTTGTTTGGGGTCCGGGTGGTGATTAATTTCAACTGTTTCATGATATTAGGAGTGAGGTGTAGCTTTCTTGTTTCTGGGTGCGGGTTGTTGGGTGGCTTTGTTGTGAGCTGGATGGCCTGGCTGCATTGTTGCAGCCAGATATTGGGCAGCAAGGAGGTCGGTGTTTTCTTTAATGGGCAGGATTTTGGTTCCTTCGTGGAGGTGTTCTTTGAACAACCGGTGGCTATGACGAGGGCAGTGTTTTGAGTCTGTTGGAGCTTTTCAATGTTGGAGTCAGATTTTTGGTGGGGAGCTAAGATGGGAGCACCATAGTTGATGATGGGTAGGATGAAGCCTTTGTAGGTGGTGAGAATGGATTCCTTTTCCTGGCCCTAGGTGGTGCCAGTCAGGGCTTCGAGGCTGTTGATCCTTCAAGAGGCTTTAGCGTTAGCTGTTTCAATATGGGGGATGAAGGTGAAGTGGGTGTCAAAGATGACACCCAGTATCTTTGGAGTTTTGTTGACAGGGAGGCGGGAGTTGTTGATGCTCACATTCGGGTGGTATTTGGATTGGTGGGTGTCTGGGGTGAAGAGGGTGATGGTGGACTTTTCAGGCAACAGGATGAGGGAGAGGTGTTTGTAGGTGGTTGTGGAGGATGTTGAGGTATTGAGTGAGGCGATTTTCCATGGTTTGAAGGCTGGTGCCGGAGGTGAAGATGTTGATATCATTGGGTGGTTGGGGGAGATCCAAAATGTAGAAGTTTAAGAGGGTTGGTGAGATCAACCAACCCTGGGGCACGCCCATGTGGACTTCTCTGAATTTTGATGTTGAGTTTCTAAAGAGTGTTTTACTCTTGCGGCCGTGGAGGTAGTCTGAAAGCCACTGGATGATGGGTGAGTCAAGGTTGGTGGAGGATATTTTCTAATGTAGGTGATGGTTGGAAAAGGAATCGAAGGCTTTGGAGAGGTCGTCAACCATGTTCTATCAGGGGGTTTGTCACAGTTGAATCCATTGGCTATTGTGGTGGAGAGGTGGAGAAGGGCAGAAGTTGTGGAGTAAAGAGGGCGGAAGCCATGTTGGTGGTCTTGTAGAGGGAGAAAATTTTGCAAGTGGCTAGGGAGAGGTTGAACAGGGAGGTGAGGTAGGCGATTCCATGCTGTCCCAAGTGCTTCAGGTGGAATATGGTCAGGACATTGGCATTGGGGCCAAAAGCTATGGTGTTGTTGGCTCTCCTGGTGGCGTTGACCACCTGGAGAGAGGTGAACTGTAATGGATTGGTGAGTGGTAGCTCTTTGATGTCCCAGGTGAGCTTTCTGTTGTCAGGATGGGAGGAGTGGGGTCGAATGGAGGTGAATTGTTTGTTGAGATGGTTAGTGATGGGTTTGGGGTCTGTGAGGATTTTCCCATTGCAGTTGATGGCAATATTGGGTGGAGTGGTTTGTTGTCGATGGCTTTGATGGTCCTCCAGAATCTTGCTGAATCTGTCCTATAGTTGATCTGGAGATGAAATCTGGCCATTTGTTTCTTTTACAGTTGTAAGAAGGTTGGTGAGGGAGTGGTTTATCTGTTGTAGCCAGTCAGAGGTGGGGTCATTGGCTTTGATATCGTCTCTTTCTTGAATGAGTTGTTTGTTGAAATAGTACTGCATATTAGTAATCACGTGACATTGCATCTATTAATTTCAGGTTCTAGGTATGAGATGATGTCAGCTGGTAATCACATGAAACACACATGCTTGCTTGTGCTACTTTTGTGCTATTGTCTGTAATATCAGTGCCTGTAATTTTTCTGAGTGAGTTAGTCTGTTTTTTGCTCCGATGTTTAACACCCAGTCGTTCTTTCTTATGTGTAACTTCGTCACCCTGCTTATAACCAAGTTTTTTTGCTAGAAACAATTTAATGTCGCTTAACCCTGTGTGCGCTACAAAGACGGCCATAACTCTAATATTTCTACAGGTTATGAGCCCAGACAACGTTATTTGTTTCCCACTGTTGTGAAATATACTGGACTTCAAATTGGAATGGCATTTTACTGTTGCCAGATACTCCTGGAAAATTGATTGGTTATTTCTGTTCTGTGGCTAGTTGCGATGTTACTGGATTATACATCGCTACAGGTACGATTCTGATACTTATTACTTGTATAGCTATGGCTGACTCAACAGCAACTAAATTACCACAGTTGCAAGACAATTATACGTCTTGGCGGGGATGGAAGATGCACATGCAGGCCTTGCTTTTGGCGGACAATTTGTGGGAAATTGTGGGCACAGGTACAGAAAGGCATCCTTCCCCTTTAGCCGTTGTCGTAGACAACTCTGCGGCTGTTGAAGCTAGAAATGAACTGATTCGCACCTTTAACAACAAAGTGGAAAAGGCGATCAAAACCTTGGTCACGGCAATCAGCAGTGAGCTTTTTTATTTGTGGGATGGTTTTCCTGATAACCCTCGTCAGCTGTGGTTGGATTTAACGGAACATTTCCAAATGCAAACTCACAGCCATAGGGTTTCGGTACGACCTAAGCTAGACTCACTTTCGTTAAAAGATCGCGATGATCCTGAACAAATAGGTAAAAGATCATTTGAAATTGTACCAGCAGTATGCCCTTAGCGGTCCCGGTGTTCCTGAGACAGAACTGTTGTGTGTGTTGAAACACTCAATAGTATGCCGCAATCATTGGAGGAGTTCAAACATATAATGAACTTTGCAATGGGCGCAGATATGACGTTGACTGTTCTGACCCAGAAAGTTATGGACTGGCATCGAATCAACAAAGCCGGTGGTAAGCCGAAATCGTCCAAACAGGTAGCATATTCTGCCGACAGTAATCATGGAAGAAGCAAACGATGTGGAGGCAGAAGCACAAGCGGTGGTAAGCGTAGTGGTCAGCTATCTGATGCCAATATTCGTTGCTTTTTGTGCAATAAAAAGGGACATCACAAAAGTAACTGTCCACAATGTAAGGAGTCGAAGTTTGCATCGACGAGAAATTCGAAGATTCCCTATTTGCCAATATTGAGTCGGACTTTGCATTAACGTGCGATCCAGATGCCTTCTGGGTGGACTCTGGGGCGACTCGACATATGGTGGCAAACAAAGAGGACTTTTGTTCGGATATTGTTGTACTGGACAAACCTATTACAGTTCGTCTTGGAGATGGTTTTCCTGTCAGTGCAGTAGGATTGGGGTCGCTTACTATTGACCTCCAATTGTCAAATGGCTGTACCCTTTCGGTATTTTTGCGTGACTGTCTATATGTACTGGACTTAAATTGTTATTTGTTCTCGGCCAAGGCAATCACAAAACGTGGCAACATGGTGGTATTTGATGACAAAGGAGTAACGATTCTCAATGCGAAACGTGATCTTATTGCAAGAGGAACATTGACAGCAGGAAAATTATATCGTCTTTTAAGCTGCCGAATTATGGGGCACAGGGTACAATATGCCCCATCAACTAGGGTGAGAAGCATTCCAATTTTTCTTTGTTGTCTCACGCTAAGTATAACTCTAACACTAGTGTCAGTGGCTCAGACTTGGTATCCCAAGATAGAGCAAATTTCGGTCAAGTCAATTCTGTCGATAGCAAGCAGAAGGCTTTTTCAATGGCTATTGAATCAGGTGCGGACTCCAAGTTTGTGCCTAGAGTGGTGTCTCCGTCTGAAACTTTTTCAGCCAATGGCAACAAACAACAGGGCTTTTGTGTGGCAGAAAATTGTTTTGCTGCGGCTCCTGCCAAAGTTTGGCATCAGCGACTTGGTCACATTAATCATCAAGCCCTGGGACGTTTGTTCGCTAATCTCTTAAGGATTTAATTGTTTCTGGTGACAAAAAAGACCTGCCATTTGTAATGCCTGTGCCACAGGTAAACCACATGTGCTCCCCTATCCCAAAGTCTCAGAGCGCCGTGCCAAAAATGTCGACTTGATGGGTCTGACAGAAGTACAGATGGTAGGTGGGCGTCGTTTCTGTATGGTAATTCTTGATGACTGTACTCCGTACTGTTGGGTGCGATTTTTGCGGAAGAAATCTGAAAGTTTCGATGTATTCAAAAAACTATTAGCGGAAATCAAAAACCAGAAGGAGCCGAAGGTAAAAGCTTTGCATTCAGATTGCGGTGGCGAGCTTTTGTCCAAAAACTTTAAAGATTTTTTGAACAAGCGTGAAATTAGTAGTGAATTGTCTGCCCCCGCAGCACATCCCCAAAATGGTGTGGCTGAATGCTATAATCGAACTCTCGAGGACTGTTCACGTGCGATGCTCCAGGGATCTGGTTTACCTAAGATGTTTTGGGCAGAGGCGATGGCTAATGTTTGTTTTGGTTGAAACCGTGTTCCTACTTGTGCCATATCCCCTAATACAACTCCAACCGAAGCTTATTGGGGTAAAAGACCGACAGTCGGGCACCTTCGAGTCTTGGGGTGTGTCACCTATGCCCATTTTCCCACCAGTCAGCACTGTAAGCTTGATTCGAAAGCAAATCTATGTATTTTTTTTGGCTACAGCTTTACCTCCAAAGCATATCGACTATGGCATGTGCGCCAACGTAAAACAATTGTGCAGAGGGATGTTATTTTTGATGAATCAATGATGGGCGTGGTTTGAGAGTGACCGTTCTAATACAAAAACTGAACTGCAAGTCCCTACTTTTGATACTGATGTTTCAGGGCCGGTTACTCATGAACCGTTTAAGCCTGCCAACCGAAATGTTGTTGTACCCCAGCCCGTTCCAGTCTGGCATACTACTTGTGTAAACGCTGATGTTCCCCCAGTGTGTTATGGTGATTGGGTGACTGTTGCAGACAATGAATTCTTATCTAACTCCAATTCCAAGGAGCCTGGGTCTTGAAAGGAGGCCATGCTTCTCCACAGGCCGCTGGTTGGAAAGAAGCAGCGGACAAGGAGTATCAGTCACTGTTGAAACATGAAACCTGGGAATTGTGTGAAACACCAACTGATAAAAATATCGATGACTGTCACTGGGTTTTCCGTACCAAATGCGATGAAAAGGGACAGATCGAACGGATGAAAGCACGATTAGTTGCAAAAGTACGGAGAGGATTATCTCCAAATGTTTGCCCCTGTTGTTTGTCAAGATAGTGCATGTGCTTTGATTTTAGCTGCCGTACAGCATGGTATGTATTTACATCAATTTGATGTCGAGACTGCCTTTTTAAATTGTACATTGCAAGAAATAATTGATATGCGTCAACCAGAAAGGTTTGCTTGAAAAGGAGAACACCTCCTCTGTCGTCTTATGCAATCGTTGTATGGATTAAAACAATCCCCCCAATGACAGAACAATGTTGTTGATGAACATTTGCATGACTTGGGTTTTGTTCGCTCAGAAAATGACCCTTGCATATACAGTGGTGTAATTGACAGTTGCCTGATTCTAATAGCTGTATATGTTGACGATATAATTATTGCTTCAAAATCCAGAGTAAAAATTCAACAAGCAAAAGAAAAATTTGCTGCGCGTTTTGCAATCAAGGACCTAGTAGGACCATTGCCGTAGTTTCTCGGCATTCGCGTCAGTCAAGGCGATGGCTTTGCTTGGTTGAGTCAAGACAAATATGCGGAAAACGTTTTGGCCAAGTTTGGCATGTCCAACTGTGTGCCCGTTTCGAGACTTTGTGACAGGACCTCGGACTGTGTATAGAACCTTAGGCTAGCCTACGTGATAGGAGTGTTGAAATAGTAGTTCATATTAGTAATCTCGTGGCATTGCATTTATTAATTTCAGGTTCTAAGTATGAGCTGATGCCAGCTGGTAATCACACGAAACAGCCATGCTTGCTTGGGCTACTTTTGTGCTATTGTCTGTAATATCAGTGTCTGTAATTTTTGAGTGAGTTAGTCTGTTTTTTGCTCCGGTGTTTAACGCCCGGTCATTCCTTCTTATATGTAACTTTGTCATCCTGCCTACAACCGTTTTTTGCTAGAAACAATTTAATGTCGCTTAACCCTGCGTACGCTACAAAGACGGCCATAACTCTAATATTTCTACATTGTTTGGCATCTGGAGGAAGAGGTTGGGTTTTGTTGTTGTGTCAGCCTGAGGGGATGTGGTGGGAACCAGCCTTGGCCAACATGGATTTGAATTTTTTCTCATCTTGGAGGATGTCTGTATTGGAGGGGAGTATTGGAAAATATGGCTTCTGTTTCATCAGTGAAGGCATCCCAATTTGCTTTTTTTGAGGTTAGTGAAGGTTTTCCTGGTTGAGGTGGGAGGTTGGGTGGAGGTGCAGAGGGGGATGATGATGGGGAGGTGGTTGGAGTCGAGGGTTGTCTTGGTGGTCCAGTCTGCTGAGGTGAAGATGGAGGCTGATGTCAAGGTGACATCAAGGGAGGAGGGATTGCCATTTGTAGGGAGCCAGGTGGGAGAGTCGTCGTTGATGATGATGTGGTTGGAGTTGTTGATGAGGTCAGAAGGTAGGGTACCATGTCAAAGCTAACATATACGGCATTCAATGATCTGTTCAGCAATGAGACGGTGGTTACTTCTCATCATTTCTCAACGTTTCATCATTTCCTATTGTTGTATGACATACCTCATTTCCTCTGTCCGCTGCATTATCTATTGAAAAGAGTAATAGCAAAATGTTTATTTTCACATTACAACTTATCAATGAAGCATGTCAAATAGAATACTGGAGTAAAACTAATCTGTTGATACCAGACTATTCTACGCAAGACACAACTACTAAATGCTACTGTCTCTCCAACACATGGTAGCAACCACAGTCTCTTCCATACTCACTTTTAGGCCTGTTAAGGATAATAGGCACCCTCATTTACAGCGGCTACTGATTGGTCAAATGAGAACCTAAAACTGACACTAAACAACTAACAGTTACTTACTCAGTAACGTAACTTACTCAGTTTCTTTTTAACTTCTTTACGTTACTGATATCGATATATTAGGTGTTCTGCCTCTTAGGCAGGTACCACATGTTATCTCCTCCCGAACTCCCGCACCTCTGCCTCTCTCTTCATCTCTTCATAACTCTTCCCACCTTGAATGTCATCAATCATCATGATTATCTTTCTCCCTCTTGGTCCTTTGCCTGACAAACTTTCCCTCAAGGACATCCTTCAACAAGCTATCATGTCTCCTGTCAGCCTTCCTCATAGTCCAGGCCTCACCTCCATAGAGTAGAACACTTCAGACAAAGCAACGCACCATTCTCTTCCTTCTTGCAAGTCAAGACTGCTTGTGAACGGCTTCTTCTGCTTCTCAAAAGCTGCCTTTGCCATTGCCACCCTTGCCTTGATTTCCTTTTCACAGTAGCAATCATCCGATATGATGCTGCATAAGTACCAGCTCCAGTTGCTGACTTTCTACTATGATGTTTTCTTGTTTCTGCTGTCTTCCTATCTGCATCACCTTCGTCTTCTTGATGCTGATCCGCATCCCATATTCATTCACAACTTTATTGGTGCACTCCATCAATTTCTGCAATCCTTTCTCTGTGCTTGATACAATTGCCTGATCGTCTGCAAATCTTATGGATTTCACAAGTTCTCCACCCACTTTAACTCCCTCGTCAACAGTTTCAAATGCTTCCCTTAGCATGTCCTCTGCATAGATGTTAATTAGCAAAGGTGATACGGGACAGGCTTGGCGATCACCTCTTTCAAGAATTGCTGCATCTGTCACACCTGACCTTGTTTGGACGGAAGCTGTTTGCTTCAAGTACAGCCCTGCTAACAACTTTCTATCTCTCCAGTCTGTGCCAATCTTCTGCGGCAATTTCATCAGTTTTGACAAAATGACCTTGTCAAAAGCTTTTCAAAGTCGACAAACATCCTGCTGAATTTCGATGCTTCTTTCACACAAGACACACAGTACTGCAATGGCTTCCCTGGTTCCACGGCCTTTTTTAAATCCACACTGGTCTCTTCCAATCCATTCATTTTCCCTTCTCTCCAGTCGAGTGGTTAGGACTTTGAGAAAATGGCATTGCAAGTAAAAAATATGAGAGTCTAACAAACAATTCGGTAAAGTTATAACTTATATGTTGCCACTGTTGTCCAATAATTGAGGAAATCTCTTATGCTCCTGGTTCCGTAAAATGCATCAGGCCGTTCTGCCTCTATTTTCTGACCTGTTTGTAATATTTTGTCCAATCCACCAATAAATTGCAAGCACAAAGCAGTCAAGCCCATTTAAAAACTCTGCTTCAACTGGGTCATCAATTTTCTGGACCAGTCTAGAGATTTCAAGCCCGATGCCTGAGTTCTTTAGGTATATTACGTCACATGTTTTGATTGATTGCGTTGATTTAATATGAAACATCCTCTTCTCATATCCTGTGAGATTAGTCTCAATTTATACGACAATAAGTGTTGAAAGTTACTCTTTTTATTAACAATGAATCAAGAAAATCATAATGTCATTGCACTCACCTTGTAACTTAATATCTGCTAAATCCTACAAGAAAACATTTGATCTCAACCATATCAATATAATTAACCAAGAACATCATGCATATATACTAATCAGGCTAAATCGCCAAAATAGATCAAAAATTGCACAAGCTATACTTACTGACAGCAATTTTTTCACGAAAGAAGAAATAGCGATGATAGTCAGTCACACAAGAAAGTGAAGGTTGTCAACTGGCTTAGTTGTCACCATTGCACTGATAAACTTTGGAAAAACAAAGAAATTGGAAAGGGAGTTGCAATTTTGAGTTCTTCTAAGACTAATCTTTGAACAGCAACATATTGTAGCAAATGCAAACTTAAAGAAACTAAATTAAATCATAATAGAAATTAAACAATGTGGTTTAATGAAACCTGCTAATTATACTCATAATCACATAACCGAAATGAAGTCAAAACGTCGATGTGTTAAATCAAGTGGGCCATTGACATCCACGAAACAAAGTGAGGTCAATACTTTGGTCACCTTGCAAGACGAAATGGTCTCAAGAAAGATATCCTGACTGGAATGCGACAATTGTCATGCACAAAAACCGTATTCTGACTGCCTTATTATGCAAAAGTCACTCATAAAAGCAATAATAAGAATCATTACGCTGGGTTATCACTGGCCTAGTCACGGGGTACTAAACATAATGCATTGGCGACCTAAGAAGAAAAGCTATTGGGGCAACGTACCTTACAATATGATAGCAATAACTCAAAAAACCGCAAGTAGCCATCTAACCATCTCAATTGATGTGATGCTTTCTAATTCCAAGACTATCTTTTACACAATGCCTTCTAAATTATTTACCTACAATGTACCAGTCACGAGGGAGAACAGAACAGACGTTACACTGAGACTAAATCTATTCAAGGTAATAATATGAACCTACAGGATGAGTGTCTTGATCCTTCTTCTTTTTTAGAAGTTGAACCTGAAAAGAAAAAATAAAATCATACCACGTAATTATATATTGCTGGTCTGTGATCAAATGATTAGCTTGTAAAAAGTGATCACGGAACAGGCTTGCAGGGATGAATTACATCGTTTTGACTCTATTTGACTCCAATTCCAAATATATATCTGCATATCGCCTTGAGAATTTGCGACATTGCGCTAAAATCATACTTAAAAGCTTTTGTCTGATACTCTTCAGAGTATGAAACATCAGAAAGGAAAATACGTGTATATGGTAACCTATCTATACGTAACATGTAGCAAAACTAGCCAATCCTAGACAAGAGAGGAAACAAAGATAGGCATTCTAAATTTTCAATCTCCATATCTCTATATCCATATCTCTATATCTATATCTATATATCTATATTTATATCTATATATCTATATATCTAGAGCTGCCATGGTATAGTGGTTAATATGACGATCTTGCAAGACAGAGGCTGTAAGTTTGAACCCACGTCACCACAAACAAAAAAAAATACCATTGGTGAGAGAAGGTAACGGGAGCCCACTCTCATAAAGAGCTCACTTGCTAGTAAATTCCCTAACCTTGACATGGGAATCAGCTACGTTCAGTAATGAGTATGCTGCAAAAAAAAATCTAATCTATATCTATCTAATCTAATTTACTTCGTGCAGGTATTGTGGTAATGCTCCGCTCTTGAGAATGTATATCAAAGCACTTTTATCTGTTGAGATACTACATATATCTGACACTGAGGAAGGCTTAAGCCGAAACACAGAAAATAAATTAATGAATTTCCCCTAAACCATAGATGGGTTTTGTCTCAAAGTACAAAGGACTCTGAAAGTCCTTCACCAAAAATGTTGGCTTCTGAGTCTTGAGGGTTGCAAGTTCGAGCCTGGTCGGCTCCCACTTAGTGCAGCTATTGTGGTAATGCATACGTTTATGTATACAAATTGATTTAACTAATATCATGTAATAGCATTGCTAAATGGAGATGATATTTAGCAAGGTTACCTGCTAAACGAAGAATAAGCATTCAAGTAGGACTTATATCAATAGCATTATCTTATGATAACCAGCTTATTTTTCTAAACAAGCGTCATCAGTTATCAGCCAAGATGAGAACTACCAATAAAATATATGTCGTCTTTACCTGAGTTTGTAAAACATTAATCAGTTGGTCTTTTTCATCCATTGTCATCCTTAATGTTTCCTCTAAATGTTCCTTGGCTTTCTTTTCCAATTCAACTGTCTTACATTGAAAAAATGTACATGAAAGAGGAAAATCAACATACCCATTAAAAAGGTCATCGCATATTCAGCGACAAGTATGTCCATACATGCAAAGAGCAATGACCAACAAAATAAATGACATTCTGCAAGCGAATAAAATTATCCGACATAGTATAACTAAAAATACAGCAGCAGGTGAAGCAAAATGTTGCTTTCCTAGCAAACTTTCGTTTTCTCAGTGGAATCCATGCATCTTGGTTACAAGGTTTAGGTTTATGACTAATCAGTAACCACCACCACCCCCATTCCCACAAGAAATCACAGAAAACCCACAACTTGTAAGGAACAATTCACTAATTTACCTCGTTACCTTCAATGGAGCCAAAAGAAAATGTCTACCATTAATCGCCTTAAAATCCGCTATTTTAATGACGGAAGTAAACAACTCATGTCTTTCTGGAATTATTTTCACTAATGCCATCCTCTAGTAAAGTTACAATAAGCCAATTAACGAATCAACCGCAATGAAAATGGGCTCTCTTGCATACATCTTGCTAACACCTGATACTATTCTCCTGATGTCTGCACTAAACCTTGACCCAATTGCTTCCATATACTTTATCAAACCTATAATGAAAATTGCCCCTCAACTGAAGTCTGTATTTGGAGTCTTATGTTCACCAATTCGCTTTCACTTACATTGTTCTACAAATATTTCTATACTCACTTGTGCAATGAGTTCTGTTCTCTAACATCTACAATCCAAACATCTCAGCGCACAACCATATGTCTTTATGTCTATACATAAGCCTCCACGTAGCCTGATGAACGGGGTTTTTTGTATATAAAGCTTACAGCATCATGTTCAACATCAACAGTAACTTTCATTCTAGAATACATTCGCTGTTTTCCTGTTTAGTTTTTCTCTTCACATGATTCATTCATTGTGATGACCAAGACACAAAATGAAATGCTTTTAAGCTTTCTAAATTGCACCAATTAATACTCGAGATAATGCCTCCACTTACTCAACCCTAACCCAGATTGAAATTCCCTTCACAATTAGTACTCCATAACTAAGTAGGTCAAAAAATGTACACCTTCTCAAAGTCTTGAAAATCGCCTTGAAAATTTGCGACATTGCGCTAAAAACACACTTGAAAGCTTTTTTCGTCTGACACTCTTCAGAGTATGAAACGTCAGAAAGGAAAGTATATGTACATGGTAACCTATTTATATGAAACGTGCAGCAAAACTAGCCAATCCTAGACAAGAAAGGAAACAAAGAAAGAGAAAATGAAGAAACAAAGCATTATTGGAAGAGTACAAGTGAAGTCCTTTCTGCCTACAGAGTACGTGTTTTCTAGTTCTAATGTATAAATGTCCTGTATACTAAAAAACGTCCTTGCCTTGGCAATGTTTCTATCCGCATAGAAACACAGATTAAAAAAGCTGTAGTTAAGTGTTTCTCTGCTGTCAATCCAAGAATTGTTTTTGTGACTAGGAAGATCTTGCCATCCATTCACAAGGATGGTGCACCTACCAAACAAAAAGGCTTCGTAGTACACAGACTTTTGTGCCGATGTGAAGCTTGGTATGTAGGTCACACTTTTCAAAGATTGGGTGACAGGATCAGACAACATGTTCCAGCCACTGTACACCAAGCATCAATTCCTCCTAGAGAGCAGCCATCTCGCGCTTGCAAAGCGAAAATGACTGCCAAAACATGCGAATCTGCCATAGGCCAACAATTACTAGAAAATTCAGAATGGTGGGTCGCAATGGCGCAAATTTTCAAGGCAATTTTCAAATTTGTACCACAAAAAGGTTGTTCAAGTTCTCAAAGTCCTATACAACTTTAGAACACCACCGTCGAGAGGGGGTGTAACCAGGGTAGTTGGTGGGGGGCTCAAGGGGCCCTGTGTTTTCAGTGTTCTTTGGGGAAGATTTTATGCCTGCAGGTCGCCCAAAATTCTACTCTTGATCTTTACACACGAGGAAAACACGGGGGTAGAACTTCTTGTTTTCTTTGCTCGTGAGTCACAAGCGCAATGCTCCAAAATTAGCTTTGCATTGCGTAGACAGTGTTGTCAGTTAACGCTTTCAGTTTTGTGAGTCAGCAATGAACTTTAGTGAATTGGCATTAATTTAATGGTTTTACATACGTGATCTCAATCTGCTATTTTTGGGTTAACAGTTTAGGCACATTGAAATATTTTAGGTGAGAATTTTCAAAGACAAGTTTTGTTAATTTTCAAATTTTTTGTAACAAGAGTATATCAGCCCTTGAAATCCATCAAAATTGGCATCAGCACAAAATTGCCCCCATGAGCGAGAACCTTGTTGGCAATTTTGGTTTTCCGACAGCATTTTTGGCCAATGGACGAGATCCCCTGTTCGTTGCAACAGGCTTCTTTACAAGATTGTGCAAGGGATGTATTCGTCAGAGAAACAGACGTGAATAGCATTTAAAGCATTTTCATTTTAAGTGTGGGTACTTAAATATTCACTCACTGTAGGGCAAGGGGAAAGCCAAAGAAATTTGTTTAATTGTTAAAATTGTTTAACTGTTTCCAAATGGTTTGTAACATTCGCTCCCAAAGAATAAACCTGTCATTTTTTGTTTTGTTTGAGTGTTTGACTTTCATATGTGCCTGAGAAATCATTCAAAATATTTTGCCGAAGCACTTGCTTTAGGTGACAGCATTTACAACGGCATTGCCAAAGCATCAGGCAAACATTAGGTGTTACAATTAAACCCAAAATCATTCATACGACCAGTATCGCAAGTCACAAAAATGTATAAACTTATAAAACACTATTTCGCAAAATGCTAAAAAAACTTTAAGTCATTCTAAGTCAGTCCTGTCTGAAAAGTAAATGTTCCATACTTGTGATATCATAGCTGATACGAGTTTTGTTGCAAAACAACAGCAAACTGCAAAGTGTAATCTACACTTTAAGCCTGGTTCTCACTAGTCATAATTTACGTAAGAATCAGGGAAGTCAGTGACTATCCTTCTTACGTTTCTGCATCCACTGTGTTCACACTTGTCATGGGAGTCGCCAACTTACATGTTGCGCACCAACCAAAGCTCAGAAAGGCGCGGCAATCAAGAAATAATTCAAAGCTTCAAAATGCCGGCAGCAAACAATCGATTGATTCTACGTGGTACACGTCTGATGCAGATTGCCATCATAATAAAGAACCTTGCATGTACTTTGGTTTCATGTCACATTACAAATGCAAATTACAGGGTTTATGAACATACTCGAAAAGTACTGCAGACATTGCTTGACGAATGCTAGATTTAATGCAAACCCCTTAAGTTATTCTGCTTCTCCCCGTATTTAAACATCCAGCATTAACCCCACTGGACACATCATCACAAACTTAATTTTTCCATTTCAGATTTATACGAATGAGTCCTGAAAGGAATGAGCATTTACTTTAGCTTGTGACTCCATATATACAGAAAGAGGACACAAGGATGAGAGATTCAATATCTCCATCAGAGTGGCTAGTCATAACATTGAGACATTTAGCTACTGGTGAAACTCAACGGTCACTTTCATTTAGTTTCCGTTTGGGTAGGAGCAATGTCTGTGATGTAGTTTATGACACATGCATTGGGTTGTGGGAAACCCTAAGAGATGACTACTTAAAACGCCTAAAGGGCACACTAGATTGGAAAAATATTGCAACGGAAATAAATGAAGAGTGGAACTTCCCAAATTGCTTGGGAGCTTTAGATGGTAAGCGCATAATGATTGAGTGTCCTGCTAAAGGAGGTTCTGATTTTTACAATTATAAGGGGTTCCATAGCATTGTTCTCCTTGCTCTTTGTGATGGAAAGTACTGCTTCACAATGGTTGATGTTGGAAACTTTGGCAGAGAAAACGATCAGGGATGGCGCCAGGGAAGAAATGCTGGGGGGGCTGTAATGTCAGAG
>JANTCA010041603.1:0-19525 GCA_024741275.1 Chironex yamaguchii
CAGTTTCTTTCTGTCCTGTGAATTTGTGTGACAAATTCTTTGTCTTCTCTCAATAAGTATGCCAGTATGTCACTGTTCGTTCAACTCTTTTCCACTTTGTATATATTCTGTCAATTCTTTTGCCTATTTCCTTCTCTCCAGTCATTTTTTTGCTTCTTTGCTCCTCCTCAGTCAATTCGTTTACCAATTTGTTTCTGTGCTGTCAATTCTTTTGCCCACTTCTCTCGGTTCTGTCAATTCTTTGGCCACTTTGTGTATGTTCTGTCAATTCGTATGCCGTTTTCTTTCTGTTCTGTCGATTCTTTTGCCACTTTCTTTCAGTTCTGTCCATTCCTAATGGCAAAATCATTTTATTCTGTCAATTCTGTTTCCAATGTCTTTTTGTTCTGTCAATTCGTATCCGATTTCGTTCTGTTCTGTCAATTCGTATACCATTTTTTTCTGTTCTGTCAATTCTTTTGCCAATTTCTTTCCGTCCTGTCCGATCTTTTTCCAATTTCTTTCTGTTCTGTTCATTCTTTTGCCACTTTCTTTTTGTCCTGTCAACTCTATTTTCAGTTTGTTTGTGTTCAGTCAATTCTTATGCCAATTCTTTACTGTTCTGTCAATTCTTTTGCCTATTCCGTTTTGTCCTGTCAACTCTTGTGACAAATTCTTTCTCTTCTGTCAATTGGTATGCCAGTTTCGCACTGTTCCGTCAATTCTTTGGCCACTTTGTGTAAGTTCTGTCAATTCGTATGCCGTTTACTTTCTGTCGGTCAATTCTTTTGCCAATTTCTTTCCGTTCTTTCAATGCATTTGCCAACGCCTTTTTGTTCTGACAATTCTTTTGCGAATTTCTTTTTGTTCTGCCAATTCGGTTATCAATTTCTTTGTGTCCTGTCAATTCTTGTGACAAATTCTTTCTCCTCTGTCAATTGGTATGCCAGTTTCTCACTGTTCCGTCAATTCTTCTGCCACTTTGTATATGTTCTGTCAATTTGTATGCCGTTTACTTTCTGTTCTGTCAATTGTTTTGTTAATTTGTTTCAGTTCTGTCAATTCATTTGCCTATTTGTCTCCGTTCTTTCAATTATTTTGCCAATTTGCTTCTCCTCTGTCAATTCATTTGCCAATTTGTTTCTGATCTGCGATTTCTGTTGCCGATTTCATTCTGTTTTGTCAACTCTTTTGCCTATTTCTCTTGCTTCTGTTAACACTTTTGCCATTTTCTTTCTGTTTTGTCAATTCTTTTGCCGATTTTCTTCAGTTCTGTCAATTACTCATGACAAACTCTTTCTGTTCTGTCATGCTTTTGAAAATTTGTTTCTGTTCTGTCAGTTGTCTTCCCAGTTTCTTTCCGTTCCGTCAAGTCTGCTTTCAAATTATTTTTGTTCTGTCAATTCTTATGCTAATTTATTTTTGATCTGTCAATTCGTTTATTAATTTCTGTCGTCCTGTCAATTCTTGTGACAAATTCTTTGTCTTCTCTCAATAAGTATGCCAGTATCTCACTGTACCGTCAATTTCAATGCCACTTTGTATATGTTCTGTCAATTCTTTTGCCTATTTCTCTCTGTTCTGTCAATTTTTTTGCCAATTTGCTTCTCCTCTGTCAATTCGTTTGCCAATTTGTTTCTGTGCTGTCAATTCTTTTGCCTATTTCATTCGGTTCTGTCAGTTCTTTTGCCAATTTGTTTCTAATCTGTGAATTCTTTTAACAATTTGTTGCTGTTCTATCAATTCATTTGCATATTCCCTTTGGTTCTGTGAATTCTGTTACCGATTTATGTGTGTTTTGTCAATTCTTTTGACAATTTCTTTGTGTCCTGTCAATTCTTGTGACAAATTCTTTCTCCTCTGTCAATTGGTATGCCAGTTTCTCACTGTTCCGTCAATTCTTTTGCCACTTTGTATATGTTTTGTCAATTCGTATGCCGTTTACTTTCTGTTCTGTCAATTGTTTTGTCAATTTGTTTCAGTTCTGTCAATTCATTTGCGTATTTCGATCCGTTCTTTCAATTCATTTGCCTATTTCCTTTGGTTCTGTGATTTCTGTTGCCGATGTCTGTGTGTTTTGTCAATTCTTTTGCCAATTTCTTTCTGTCCTCTCAATTCTTTGCCAGTTCTTTACTATTCCGTCAATTCTTTTGCCTATTTCTTTCTGTTTTGTCAATTCTTTAGGTGATTTGTTGCTGTTCTGTTAATTCTTGTGACAAATGCTTTTTGTTCTGTCAATTCGTTTTCAATTTCATTCTGTTTTGTCAACTCTTTTGCCTATTTCTCTCGCTTCTGTTAACACCTTTGCCAATTTCTTTTTGTTCTGTCAATTCTTTTACCGACTTCCTTCAGTTCTGTCAATTACTCATGCCAACCTCTTTCTGTTCTGTCAATTCGTATCCCATTTTTTTCTGTTCTGTCAATTCCTTTGCCACTTTCCTTCAGTTGTGTCCTTTCCTAATGGCAAAATCATATTATTCTGTCAATTTTGTTTCCAATTTCATTTTTGTTCTGTCAATTCTTAACTCATTTTTTTTTGTTCTGTCAATTCATATCCCATATTCTTCTGTTCTGTCAATTCTGTTTCCAATTTCTTTTCTGTCCTGTCAATTCTTTTGCTACTTTCCTTCCGCTCTGTCCATTCCAAATGGCAAACTCATTTTATTCTGTCAATTCTGTTTCCAACTTCTTTCTGTTCTGTAAATTCTTTTGCCACTTTCCTTCAGTTCTGTCAATTCCTAATTGCAAAATCATTTTACTCTGTTAATTCTGTTTCCAACTTCGTTTCTGTAATGTCAATTTCTTTGCCTCTTTCCTTCAGCTCTGTCCATTCCTAATGGCAAAATCATTCTATTCTGTCAATTCTGTTTCCAATCTCCTTCTGTTCTGTCAATTCTTTTGCCACTTTCCTTCAGTTGTGTCTTTTCCTAATGGCAAAATCATTTTATTCTGTCAATTCTTATCCCATTTTTTTCTGATCTGTCAATTCATATCCCATTTTCTTCTGTTCTGTCAATTCTGTTTCCAATTTCTTTTCTTTCCTGTCAATTCTTTTGCCACTTTCCTTCAGCTCTGTCCATTCCTGATGGCAAAATAATTTTATTCTGTCACTTCTGTTTCCAACGTCTTTTCTGTTCTGTCAATTCTTTTGCCACTTTCCTTCAGTTCTGTCCATTCCAAATGGCAAACTCATTTTATTCTGTCAATTATGATTCCAACTTCTTTTCTGTTCTGTAAATTCTTTTGCTACTTTCCTTCAGTTCTGTCAATTCCTAATTGCAAAATCATTTTACTCTGTTAATTCTGTTTCCAACTTCGTTTCTGTAATGTCAATTCCTTTGCCACTTTCCTTCAGATCTGTCCATTCCTAATGGCAAAATCATTCTATTCTGTCAATTCTGTTTCCAATTTCATTCTGTTCTGTCAATTCGTGTCCCATTTATTTCTGTTCTGTCAATTCGTATTCCATTTATTTCTGTTCTGTCAATTTGTATCCCATTTTTTTCTGTTCTGTCAATTCTTCTGCGAATTCTTTTCTGTTCTGTCAATTCTTTTGCCACTTTTCTTCAGCTCTGGCCATTCCAAATGGCAAAATCATTTTGTTCTGTCAATTCTTATCCAAATTTTTTTCTGTTCTGTTAATTCATATCCCATTTTTTTCTGTTCTGTCGATTCTTTTGCCACTTTCCTTCAGTTCCGTCCATTCCTAATGGCAAAATCATTTTATTCTGTCAATTCTGTTTCCAATGTCCTTTTGTTCTGTCAATTCTTTTGCTAATTTATTTTTGTTCTGCCAATTCGTTTATCAATTTCTTTCTGTCCTGTCAATTTGTGTGACAAATTCTTTGTCTTCTCTCAATAAGTATGCCAGTATGTCACTGTTCGTTGAACTCTTTTCCACTTTGTATATATTCTGTCAATTCTTTTGCCTATTTCTATCTCTTCTGTCAATTTTTTGCCAATTTGCTTCTCCTCTGTCAATTCTTTCGCCAATTCTTTTCTGTTCTGTCAATCCTTTTGCCACTTTTCTTCAGCTCTGGCCATTCCTAATGGCAAAATCATTTTGTTCTGTCAATTCTGTCTCCAATTTCTTTTTGTTCTGTCTATTCGTATCCGATTTCGTTCTGTTCTGTCAATTCTTATCCCATTTTTTTCTGTTCTGTTAATTCATATTCCATTTTGTTCTGTTCTGTCGATTCTTTTGCCACTTTCCTTCAGTTGCGTCCTTTCCTAATGGCAAAATCATTTTATTCTGTCAATTCTGTTTCCAATTTCTTTTTGTTCTGTCAATTCGTATCCGATTTCGTTCTGTTCTGTCAATTCGTATCCCATTTTTTTCTGTTCTGTCAATTCTTTTGCCAACTTTTCTTCTGTTCTGTCAATTCTTTTGCCACTTTCCTTTAATTCTGTCCATTCTTAATGGCAAAATCATTTTATTCTGTCAATTCTGTTTCCAATTCCTTTTTGTTCTGTCAATTCGTATCCCACTTTTTTCTGTTCTGTCAATTCTTTTGCCGATTTCTTTCCGTCCTGTCCGATCGTTTTCCAATTTATTTTTGTTCTGTTCATTCTTATGCCACTTTCTGTCAACTCTATTTTCAGTTTGTTTCTGTTCAGTCAATTCCTATGCCATTTTTTTCCTGTTGTGTCACTAAGTTCCTTCAGTTCTGTCTGGTCTTTTGCCAATTTCTTCTCTGTTCTGTAAATTCTTTTGCCACTTTCCTTCAGTTGCGTCCTTTCCTAATGGCAAAATCATTTTATTCTGTCAATTCTGTTTCCAATCTCCTTTTGTTATGTCAATTCGTATCCGATTTTGTTCTGTTCTGTCAATTCGTATCCCAGTTTTTTCTGTTCTGTCGATTCTTTTGCCACTTTCCTTCAGTTCTGTCCATTCCTAATGGCAAAATCATTTTATTCTGTCAATTCTGTTTCCAATCTCCTTTTGTTATGTCAATTCTTTCTCAATTTCTTTTTGTTCTGTCAATTATCGTTTCAATTTCTTTCTGTTCTGTGAATTCTGTTGGCGGTTTCATTCTGTTTCGTCCATTCTTTTGCCTATTTCCTTCGTTCCTGTGAATTCTGTTGCCAATTTCTTTCTGTTCTGTTAATTCTTTTGGTAATTTCTTGCTGTTCTGTCAATTCTTTTGCCAATTCTTTACTGTTCTGTCCATTCTTTTGCCTATTTCGTTCTGTCCTGTCAACTCTTGTGACAAATTCTTTCTCTTCTGTCAATTGGTATGCCAGTTTCGCACTGTTCCGTCAATTCTTTGGCCACTTTGTGTAAGTTCTGTCAATTCGTATGCCGTTTACTTTCTGTCGGTCAATTCTTTTGCCAATTTCTTTCCGTTCTTTCAATGCATTTGCCAACGCCTTTTTGTTCTGACAATTCTTTTGCGAATTTCTTTTTGTTTTGTCAATTCGTTTGCCAATATCTTTCTCTTTTGTCAATAATTGGGACAAATTCTTTTTGTTCTGTCAATTCGTATCCCATTTTTTCTGTTGTGTCATTATTTTGGGCAATTTCCTTTAGTTCTGTTTAGTCTTTTGCCGATTTCTTTCTGTTCTGTCAATTCGTATGCTAATTTCTTTCCCTTCTCTCAATTCTTTTGCCAATTGGTTTCAAATCTTTCTATTCTTTTGCCAATTTCCCTCGGTCATGTAGTTTTTCTGCCAACTTCTTTCTGTTCTGTCAATTCCTTTGCCAATTTGTTTCCGTTTTGTCAATAATCGTGACAAATTCTTTCTGTTCTGTCAATTTATATGCCAGTTTCTCAATGTTTTGTCAATTCAATTCTCTTGCCAATTTCCGTTCTGTCAATTGTTTTGGTAATTTCTTGCTGCTCTGTCAATTCGTGTGACAAATTCTTCTCTTCTGTCAATTCGTATGCCAGTTTCGCACTGTTCCGTCAATTCTTTTGCCAGTTGGTATATGTTCTGTCAATTCGTATGCCGTTTACTTTCTGTTGTGTCAATTCTTTTACCAATTTCTTTCTGCTCTGTCTATTCTTTTGCCAATTTGTTTCTCTTCTGTCAGGTTTGTGCCAATTTGTTTCTGTTCTGTAAATTCTTATGCAATTTCTGCTTTGTCTATTGTTTTCCCGATATCTGTTCTTTTCTGTCAATATTTTTTTTTTCAGTGTCTGTCTGTTTCTTTATTTTCCAATTTTTGCCCATAAACGTTTTGCCAATGTTACTTCTTCATAGTGTGAGAGAAGTGGAAATCTATTTTAGGCATCAAATTAAAAGTACCGCGTGCTTTCTCTTCAATTGACTGTAATCCCTTCTAAAGTCGTAGATTTTGTCATCCTAATCTGCTTTTGAAGTTTATAGTCTCGGTCGTTACAAAAAGCGCTTCATGAAGTAATCTCGGATTTTAAAACTTATCTCTTCCCGTTTAAGATTAAATCGAATTCAGGAATACGTGCTGCTGCGAAGATAGTGTTTACCCAGCTCATAGCTTCCTAGGTTGATGAAGTAAAATCATCTTTGATCGCAGGTATCATTTTAAATCCTTCTTTCAGCAAATTTATAAAGATCTTGTTGGAAAGCGGAATAGGAAGGAAAAATGGCTGTTGTTTTGTTTACACGGTGTTATTGCTCAAACTGCGTATAGGTAAATGATACGTTGGTGTATGGAAAAAAACAGTTGACTGTAAACAACGAAGTTAAGAACAACATCGCATGTAGACAACATAGGACTATCTAACACTGACTACAACACAAAATATATTGTGTAACTTTAATTGGATAGGTTATCCTTGATGCACCAATTTCTTTCCATTCGTACTATGTGCGATTATTTTAATGCTTCATCACTTAGTAACTAATCGACAATATGTACATTGACCTGTGTGTCACGTCAGGCCTTGGCCTGTCAATGGTAACATGCAACCCAAAACAACCTGTCACATGCAACATTGTTCAGCTCTAAACTGGCTCCCCTACCTCTGATGTGCTGGTGAGGAGTGTGAAGTGTAAACCAGCAGAACAGAAAGAACAAGACCAGACAAAGCAAAGGTTGGATGAGCCAACTGTGAACGCGTAACAAGGAGACAGAAAACTAAAAGCTGGTTATAGTCGCATTGTCTGGTATGAGGTACACTTTGCACCTGTACAAGACGTAATACTATGACAGAGAGAGTATGCCTAGCATGGCGCAGGCAATTGTCATATGCAAGCCCTACTATTGTTTGTGTCTAATCCGATGGCGATAAAAGAATTGCAAAAAGAAAAGGGAGAGAATGCTGTCGAAAGCTTCTAGTACAAACTTTGTACACATTTGAGGAGTAGATGGCCGCCAGTAAAAGCATCTTGGAGGCAGTTGTTGGATTCTTATCTTCCCTCCAGACCAAAACAACCCTTTTCAAGATGGCACTGCTCCCAGTTTTGCAATGCATCACAATTGTTGCGTTTTTCTTTGCAAGTTGGTTTTTGAATAAAAGAATAGAAAAGTACCTCATTATCATTGGCTGAGCTAGACGTCCCCATGTTTTAATATCAAGATCAACATATTGTGTAACGGAGGAGAGGGAGATATTGGTTAGTCTCACCCTAAAATTTCCTATTATATAGAGAGTTATCTTTGTTTTTACCACACTATACTGTTTAGATTTAGTTTAGAGTGAACCAATTCAGTTTATTCGTAAGAGACAAAACTTATGACTAGCATCAAAATTTCTTGCAGAAACATTGTCATTTACCACAAAAAGGAGACTGTTGCTATAGGAAACACAAAGCTTTATTTTGGCGAAAGCCTTTCTTTAGTTACCTTAAAGGCGACGTTTTTGAAAGAATGAAAAGTCCGTTGTTTTATTTTAAGGTGGCTGTTGCTATGTAGACACCACGGTTTTTACTTGTAATTGTAAAGACAATCCCGTCGTCTATTACATCAATCATACGTTTGCTACACAGGATTGGTTCATCCTGCCTCTGATTCTCTGTTGATTTTTAGCCAAGCTATTAAGTTGCATAAAGTTATATTTGTTTGTATCAGATGTATACAAAGTCACTACTTGAAGAATGTACTGCTCGACTTTCCTTGCAAATGGAAAACACTGGCAAAATCTAAATCGATATTGACCTCAAGGCCTCAAGAGGTAAACTTTTACACGAATGATAAATTTGGATTCTTTTCAAGACAATCCAGCAATTTCATGGTAGAACTAGAAAACTCTATAAACTATAGTTTTAGATTTATTAGTGAAGACAAAGACGATATGTCCCAGATTACAGGAAAATGTGGTAAATTGCAGCGAAATAAATCTTTGTAATCTATCAAACTTAGCCAATTTAAAGTGTGTTTAGGAGTTTAATTGATAATCATACCCGTATATACTGTGAATCACAGCGCGACGAGGAAAGTCGGACCAAGCCCTAAGGTTAGTCATGGGCGCTGTCTCTATGGTTAGAATATTCTTAAGTCTAAAGTAAGATGTGAATGCAGGCCGAAACATTGCTTGGCTCCAGTCAAGGCCACGTCCCCATGGTTGCTAGTCATTTTATCTCCGTCTTCTGACGCCGCTCTTTTCAAATAGAAGGGGAGTTGTCACTTCAGCGTAGTTTCAGATAAGAAAACAATAAATTGTTGAATTTTTAGTAACGTTGTTTTTGTTGTGAGACAATTACGGACGTTTAACCCGTCTTCTGGTGAAATGCATTCGCAGACGGAAGTTCATGATTATCTCGACATTATTTACTTTCTTCCAGTTTTCGTATTCAAACAATTGAGATAATACTTTGGTAAAGTTTCTTACGTCTATTTAAAGTAAATTTGTCATTTTTCTGGTTAAAATTTAATTGAAATTTTTCCGTCCTTCTCACGATAATTTATAAATCGCTTGAATTGACTATTTTCTTTGAGAAAAAATCTCTAATCTAACATGTAATTGTTGTTCTAAATTCTTTGATTTATAATTTATGCTCGACTTTGCAGAAGTTAGTTGCAATTTTTTATTTTTTATCTGGAAAACAAAAATTGTCAAAATTTGTTCTGGATTTGACTTAGTAGTTTTTTACATAAGTGTAAAAATCGAGAGTTAAAGGAGAAGATCACCCAAACAACCTCAATACACACAAACACAGTTCAAATATTTCTTTACTGTCTGTGCCTAGTTAGTAGAGATTATACATTGCTTACTGCTCTATCAATGCTTTTATCTTTATTTGAACTATGGTCTATATAATACTGTTCCTTTAAGGCAAAGTGGTCGGTTTCCTACAAAAACCTTATACTGTGTGTACTAAAAATAACATTACTTAGCCTTGTTACCAACAACGCTAGCCCTCTAGGATATCAGACAATGGCGCGATTAGAGGACCTTTTAAGGACTCACTGTTATAAGTGACGAAGTTGATTAAGGAAACCAAATTTTTTTCGTTGAAATAGATAACGCGAGAAGTGATTATACGTCAACATAATGACAACTGTTGTTATCACCTTTACTGTCCAATGTGACTTTCCATTTCAACGTACTGTCCTTTTGGTCGTAACATCTTGTTGATATTTGTTTCATTTTTAAGTAATTGACAAGAATTGATGAGTATGGGTATATAAGTGATTATTTGTGTGTAAGTAATCAGGTAAGTAAGTAAGTAGATGAGTAATTAGGTATGCTAGTAAATGGGTAAGTATCTAATTAAGCACGTTTGTTAATAATCACGCAAATAGATAAGGGAGTAACTTTGTTAGTAAATAAGTAACCGAGTAGCAGACTAGTAAGTAAACATACCATGTTATGATTCTACATCTCATGCATTAAAAGTAAGATTCTATAATCTCAAGTTTATAAAATCAAGGGCACTGTAGATTCGTTAATATAAGCTGCATAGTGCTTAGATGTGTCATTTGTAATTCATGGCAATGCTGGAGACAGTGCAGAAATTTACGCCCTATGATCACTACATGAATGTTGTGTTTTCGGTCTATCAAGAAAACGCTTTCTAGTAGCACATAAGCAAATTCGAATTTCAAATGTTGGATTTGTCATTTTTACACAGTAGTCTATATTTTCAAGAAATATGATAAAGTGCGCGCTCACGATGTGAACATGAAAAGTAGCTAGGGTTTCTTTCCTTCCGCGAGTAGAAAGTTGCAGGTTTAAATTCTCTTCATATGGTTAGCCAGTCTGCGTTGAATATCTAAGCAGGTGTTGTGCTATTATGCAAAAACAAGCCAACCTTGACACAGATGCGCTTTCTGATAGAGAAAAAGAGAGAATTCCTTGCACTTCAGAATCAATTTACACGCTTACGACTGACATGACTATCAACGAAGTACAATCCATGGGCCACTCTACATATTGATTTCAACAGGAAATTTTGAATGGTAAGTATTTTATATTCTATCTGATTTCAACTATGACTTTGATGAAAGGACTTTACGTGTTTTAGAAACTCGATGAGGAAATGTTAGTAGTTCAAGAAACTCATCAGGAATAACAGTTTTAAGACAAAAAATAAAATCTATCCTTTTACGCTCTCGCTTCATGGATGAATATCACTAATGAATAAAACTGTCGTGACTATTTGCTCAGTCTTAGTGTGTTCTACGTTTAAATATCACAGCTAGTGAGCTTGCGTATGATTACGCTTTTAAGTTGGGGTCATGATTCATGTTACTTGTCAAGGTTGGCAAGAAAGGCAGACACGACAGACCTAATGTTGAACGATAGAAAAATAGGAAAGTCAAATGTAACATTTCACGGAAAAGCAAAAGTTAAAGTCATGTCATCACTCTTGATCAAATGACAAATCTTGCATTCAGACGATTCAAACATTTTTATGAGTTTCTCCGTAGGCTTCTAAAGCTTCTTAGAGCTAAGGTCCTAGTAAATTTCTTTCTTTTGACAATCTTATACAAAGCAATTACAATGTTCCACATTTTTTTATCTTGGTATTGCTTGTCAAGACTTTATTTTGAACAGCAGAAGTATTCTAAAAATATGGTTTGAAATTTACGCAATATCACTTGGCTATTAAAAAAAAATACGTATTTTCGTTTCAGTTTTTTACCCTTTAGAACTGGAAGCCGATTTTCAATTCCCATATCAAATTATATGACGAAACTCTATCCATACTGTGCCAAGGGAAGGCAAAAATAAAGAAGAAATTTATAGTTGCCTAGGAACTACAGTACGGATTTCATCAACTTTGTAAGAGGGCAGATTTGCTTAACCGTCTTTAAATTACACAGTTGATGTTCAAAGCCAAGATATTTTTATAAACGTGATTTCAAACACGTTAGGCTAAAAGTATACTTATGCAATTTTGTAACCTTCTCCAAACAGTTTCCTTCATAATTTAACAAACCCTCCTTTGCTGAATATGTTTTCAAATTCAAGTTTTGAGAGGCCTTAATATTCCTCTTGTGTAGTGTGGACTTGCTATATTTATCACTTGACAACCTGCTGTGGGCAAAGATATTTATATTTGTCGGGAATGACGTGTTTGTAAAAGGGACATGGCTAACGAAAAAATTAGACGTGATATCTATATATTCGTTGATATTTAAGAAAACCACCGTCAGAACAGTTCACGAGACAATTTCTTTGTATTGAAAGTCCAGAAATAGCCGTAACAGCGAGCATAATCAAGTTTCACCGGATCTTGTTGCGAAATTAGTGCCTTCTTTACTTGCAATAAACAAGGCTTGTAAGTATGTTATTTCAAGTAAACGTTCCGTAACTTATAATGTAAATTGCTGATTCCTCAACATCATATTTGATCCACTTATTTGGTAGAAAAATTTCTCGTCTATTTTCGGATTTTATAATGTTAGCTGATAGTGCGAAATTGAATCCCTTCAAATTGATTGAAGTTTCTAAACCTTAGGAAAACAACTTTAAAAGTTTCATGGTTTATCAGCAGCATATTTAGGACATTCAAAAGATTAGGCAGAGTCGACAGTGACATGGTTTGAGTTGGGTTTCAATAAGACATTGCTATTATGATATTTTGATAACGAATGTTGCTGCTTATAAGTTCAAAATATGGTGAAGTAAACGAACAGCAAAATGCGCATTGATTGCTACCCCATGAAGCAGGTTTTTTAGGTCACAGTTTATTAAACTAGACATTGAGTGTCTTATACAAACACAACATGGAACTACAAATTAATCTTTTGTCTAGCAGCAGATGTATTTGAATTATTAGAGGTTCTTTGTACTGTTGAGTTTAGTTGATCGGTCATTTTCAAAAGCCATACATATGAGCCTAAAGTGAGACCTTTTCTTTACATTGAAAGAAAAATGTTGCGCGATAATTCAAGGTAAAATGTTTAACTTCATACACCCGATTTCTTAATTGGTTCTTGGAAAAAAAAGGAAAGAAAAATAACCATTACGTGAAACCATTCATTTTTTTGTCTAGCCATGGCAGAGGAATAGTTGTCTAAAACGGGTTATTGATTGTAAACAAGTGGCAGAGAGACAAACAAACAAACATTGTAAATTGACTTATGAGTCAAAGTGTAGTTGAGCATTAATATATTCAAAAATGTATGAGAACATATTACATCTTTTAAAGTAGTTGATAAAGTAGGTCCACTTGCTGGTAGAGAAACTCACCTTACTGTGTTTATTGCTTTTCTAATCTACCGACATGGTTCTGTATTCTGATACGCGATACGTCATCATAGAAGCAAAGAAAGAGAAGCCATGCTTATATTGTAGCCATTATGAAACAGAAAGTTCTCTAAAGGCTCTCGCTTTAAAACTGTACATTGAAAAGTAAGTGTGAAAGGGTTTGACCTGGCGGAAGAAAGATTATAAAATGACGGGATTCTTTACATCGAAGTTTTTAATTTTCAGGGTCCTTACTGGTAAAATATTTTATCAAACAATAGTAATAATCAGAATCGTGTTTAAGAATTTAAGAGTTTAAGAATAAGTCATTTTTAATAGGTTTTGTTTTCAAAAGGATTTTTAAAGGCAGGATTGTCACAAAGTGCTCCCCGGGAATTCAAAAGCAACAAAAAGTTAAAAATTGGATAAAAAAAGAAACCGGACCAGCGAATCTCAGACTACGACAAACTCGTACAAATTTACAATATCTTAAAATATTAGGTAATAATACCTTTCAAGTTTATTTCTATCTTATATTTATTCATATTAATGGTTGTTTCTGCAAAATATTTTCTTTAAAAGACGCATTATTTGTAAAGAGAAAAACAATGCTTATATTAGTTTGATTAAAGATGACGGATTGCATTCTGCTTTATCATTTTAATTAGGCTCCATTTTAGATCTCTTTTTTCTATATTTAAGAATAGTAGCAGTCTACTAGCAAATTGCAAAATTAGCTGGCATTTTAAAAAATGTGTAAGTATCAATCTAGTCGGACTTTGAAGTGATATTGTTGATTAGTTTCCTTAGGATACGACGTCATGATGAATTCGACAATCGGAAGTATTAGTTTGGTTTCCTCATTAAAAACATCTTCTTTTCATTGATTTGTCATTATTACATATTGCTATCACATCGATTGATAATAATGAGTCTTCAAAGTACTTTTACAAGCTTTTTGTATCATGTGTATCATTCAAAGCATCGCTATAAGTAAGAGCGACTAAAACTTGTATATGTCATTCATTATTATTTGAAACTATTAGAGTCCAAGTTGAACGGACAGTATTGAAATAAGATTGTCGGTAACATATTTCCAAGCTGTCTTCTACAATTATTTGCTGCCCTACTTTAAATGCAGTTAAATAATGCATAGATATGTGATAATAATAGAATTACTACAAATATCAGGAACTGAGAATATTTATTTTGTAAGTACTAAGAATCTCATAGTGTTGAATTTCATAAGAAAACTTCCCAACCGAAGGTAGAAAACTAAAAATTAACAGTTTAAGTATAAACTATCTTTGTGACCTTCAAGATTTGATTTCATGATTTTAACCTTTCAGCTTTGCTTTGTCAAATCAAACATTGGGTGAAAGGGTAGAAATGATAGAGAAAATGGTCATTTAATGAGTCCACATTCAACCAAGAAAGGGTTTTCTTACAAAGAATGGTCTTGGAATTTAAAAGAGTGACCAACAGTAATATTGCTCTTAATTGTTTTTAATTAGACAGTAAGACTGAACGTTAATTACCTTTTACATTGCCACTTTCGAGTAGCTCTTCTCATGTCCTTCTCTGTCCAGTACTCGTTTCTGTCATCTCTCCTTGTGGTGTGATTCCCTTACGTGAACGAATACTTGATAAAACCTAACTGCGATTGATATCGACTCTGTAGAAATGTATTAAAATTAGAGGTTGATTTGTAGAGAAGGCAATGTTATGTATGACACTGAGGAAGATAGATCAAGCAAAAAGTGAAGTCAATTTGTTTTTGTCATTATCTTTAAGGCTGGAAGACAGATGAGTAGTAGGAAAACGGCACTTCTAGCTCAGACGTAAGATGGTCATGGAAACCTTCTGTCACAAATGTTCTACTAACATGTTTGTTTATTCTTTTATTTTTAACATAGAAAACGTTCAATGACTTTCTGCTAAAAATACAGAAAATGCTAAGTTAAGTAACTGCAGCTTTCTCTCTTCCCTTGTCTTGATAGTATCTAGCAGTCAAGGAAAAATTGACAACATGTGTGACAGCTTCGTGTTTCTTTTCTTGCCTTACTTTCTTTAAAAGACTAGTACCTGCAACATTCTGCCAAGAGACTTTTAAATTGCCTACATTACAGCAAGAATTACACGTGTCATGTACAAGGCAAGATTTTGCTGTAATGTTTGAAAGAGGGAGTTAGCCGTTCTGTTGTGCAAACCAGGGAGTCTTAGTTTCAGGGCAAAGGCAAAGGCAAAGACCGGGTTTCGTATTGCCAAAATTACCTGCGGGGTTTAAGCGTAAATGACCCTAAATTCAGTACTCAAAACTATTTTAAATCAATTTTCAGTTAATTCCACCGAAACGAGAACGAAGCAAGCGTGAATGTATTGGAATGTATCATTATTCAGATTTCACAGTAATTAGTACAAACTCTATCTCAACGATCCTTTCCTCGTTGTAGCAGAAAGCAGTTGTGTGAAAATGGTCATTGGATGCCATTTTGACTCATTTAAGGACGTCATCGCGATAACAAACCCAGAATGCACTTCCGTCAATACTGATCTTTGTTCCTGTCATCCAACCTTAAGAATGTGTGGTCTGCATAATACGCTCACAACGACATAGAAATTTAAATACAATTGAGCTATTTTGTATGGCACAAAGGCGGACGGGTTGTTCTTGCTCTTGTTATAAACTATTGACTGCATGACAGTACCTTTTAATAGCTTTTTTTAAATTTGTGTCTTAGATCGTGGCAAAACTTTATCTAACCAAGTCAGTTTTAAGCAAATTCGACATTTCTTTGGAGCAAATGTTTTCTCACGGAAAAATGTGCCATTTTGGAAGTAATCTCTTGTAGATTCTCACATAGTGTAGATTTTCGAAAAGAATATACCAGACCTTTCATTTCAAACCTCAGTGTGAACCGTACAAGTAATCAAAAGCTCCCCGGAACCTCAAGGTTTTGATGAAGTCAGCCTTCCTCCGCCTTAAGCTATTAACAACTCCAGTAAATGTACGGAGCTGTGAATGTAAGTTTATAGCTAATCATCCATTTATTTTTAGCCACCTATTCAGCTAGAAATCACGCTTCTGTTGCTATTGGAATCACGTCTACAACTGCTAAACAATGTCAATAAGAGTAAATTATCATGCATGGAAGCTAATGCAGGAATAGCTTTGCACTTGTTTTTTGGATGTGTAATTTCTTGAATGACTGCGCTTATCGCTGGAATAAGTATCCGACGCCATAAAAAGCAGCTTAATTTGACCTTTTGGCTTATTCGTCGCTATTTCTAGCATTATTATTTATTGATAAAAAGACTGCCAGTGAGGGATGAAATTTGAGCTGTGTTTGTCTTGCTTGTTATGATATGACAGTTTCGAAAATGACAGTAAATCAATGAATCATTGTACCGCTAAATGGCTGTCTACGCAATGTAACCAGAAATTTAGCTTGCTTAAAATATATGTGGATCAGAATTTATCTTTTCCGTACAAGGAGATAATTTCTCCTCCTCCCTCACATTGAAATTCATGATGCTTCTGTCCTGTGCGAATATATAGCACGTTTTCAGCAAGAACAAACTGGACACTTTATCAAAATAAGAAAACCTAAAAAAAGAAACAAAACTTTGGTCCTATTTTGTATGCATCTATAGAGTTAACTTGACCTTGTTTTTCTTGTGTTGAGAATATGGATATAAGACTCCTAAACTTCCTAAACTGACATGAAACAGCATGAAGACGCATGTGTTATTTGGCAGCCACTTCCAAAGTCGACACCTGACTTCATTTCAGGTTCAGATGGATGCATATGTAACCTTAAACGTACACTCAGAATCACTTCAACGTGGCTTTTCAAGCCTCTTTACTCCACAAACGAGCATTTTTCATTCAAGCATTTCTGTCCTGATTCAAAATGTCAGTTTGCCAAGCTTGATAGTGATAAATTATTCACGATCACTTTGGTTATGTTTCAAACAAAATGTGTCCGAAATTAACCAAGGTTTCTTTCAATTGCTAATCTATTTTCCCCATTTGGATTAATTCGACGGTCAAATATTGCTACAAAGTTTGAAGACGGCACTCCAAGAAATCATTCAATAGAATTAAAAGTACAGATTCTATTGTACATCTCCATTTCATGGAGGATAGAACGTTAAAGCTAATTCTTTCAGCTCAAAATCAACTGTTATTCGTTTTGATCCGGTTTTTGATCTCCTTTTATTTCTTACCACTGCCATTTCTTCTCTCTTTCATCAGTCTATCTCTTTCATAAAATCACGTACACAAGAACTTTCTGTCTTACGACCGAGATCCAAACAATAATTGCAACGACGCCAACATTTTATTGTGGATTAAACAAGCATCAAATGATCTGGTGTATAACTTTCGATGCATGTTCTTCTGTTGAGGCTCTTCGTTATCCGGAGAGATTCTTAACTAAAGAGAAATGAATTCAAATTATCGTACTTTTACAAGTACATTGTAAATCTGTCTACCTTGTTGAGGGACTATCAATAGAAAAACTTCCCTTGATTCACTTTGATATGCAGATAACAAAATGTGTAAGGTGACAACGGCATCTGTCATCGCCGCATGCGTAGCACAATTATGGAAAATCCCGCACTCAATCTTTTATCATGCCACGTGACCTTTCATATTGATTTACAATGCTCTTGATATCTTTAAATGTCTACATGAGGTTTACAGACTGCAATTTTAGGGAATGTCAAGTCTGAAGATATTTCGCCTTGCTTTAAATGAAACTTTGCTGGTTGACTTCAATGCAGCTCTTCCTCAGTAAAAGTGAGATAGTTCTGTCTTTCAAGGATCAAGCTTCCAACACCTCGAACTACAGACACTATACAATGTTATAAAAACTTAAAAAGCGATTCGGATGACTGAGAGATGATAACAAGAGAACCAAATTAGTAAAGCGATTCAGATGACTGAGAGATGATAACAAGAGAACCAAATTAGTAAAGCACATTTGTGTGAACGGACAGGTGGATAGTTTGATTCCCGTTTCAGGACATTAGATAGCAGTACTCTATAATTCGAGGGACATTTAAATTCATATTTAAAGATTAAGAATGCCCTAAAGAAGATCCTATTTATTTGAATATTTGGACTCAGTTGTATAGAATATTAGATTATTCGGTAAATCGGGGCGTGGCTAAGGCGTGGCTCTAAAAATGAAAAATTTGATACAATAGCCATCTACATTTTCTTATTCAAAACCGGCATTAGATTTTTAGACAAATGACGTATATTTTAATTAGTGCATGGGCATAAGGGCTGATCTTTTTATTTTCCAATCGTTTATTTTGTTATTTTATCCAAATCATCGGTTTATTATTGAGTGGTTACTCAGTCCAAATATTTGTGCTATCGGGTTGGTAGCAAATTTGCGTGTTTTCTAAAGCTTTTAAGTTGTGAGTCTTTCCCCCGTTAACAAAGGATGCAACCCAAATGTTAAAATTCTAAATGGTAACAGCGAAATTAATGCAGTTAACACAGATATCCTTAACAGATGTTATGATAATTTTCAAAGAATTGTTGTTCAGTAAGCGGTCACAAACTTGATTTTTCCTGACGCAGTGAATTTCAGCAAGTGATCTGCATTTAACTTTGACCCTGGGTGACTACGTATATGTTCACTGTTCTAGACGGAGGAACTAACAATTCACCGTAAGTTAATAAGTAAATGAATCACTTTAGTGTTGCTTGTCGACAAAGCACTCTCAATGTATCTGCTAGATGGTACTTTTAAATTAAAATGATATCAATATATTTTACGTCTAATTACTTTCTTAGGCAATATTTATCAAACTTGGTATGGTATGAGTCAAAAATTATAGTTAAAGGGAGTTGGCGTTGCAGAAACGACTGTCCTCAGTTGAGCTTTAAGGCCGTTGGAATTACTGAACACATTAATGAGAATGATATATTAAAGATCGCATTTATATCTGTACTCTGTACATATATTCATATCCATATTCTATACGTGTATCCGTATCTATAGTTCGTGCAAATATCCATATCTATATTCTGTACATATATTCATGATCCCCGGTAACGAGTGAGGTGTGACAGTAATTTTCAACGGTGTCAGTTATCGTAGTAATGAGCTAATGTGTGTTGAAACAATCGACAAATTGTTTATGCAATAGTCTGCTGTCACTTTATGACAAGTAGTGAACCAGTTTTGAAACTGTTAATATCCATGGTCAAAGAGCTGATCAAAATTTAATAGCAATCGCCACAAATAAGACCATAAGTTGAGCTCTACAATAAACTTAATCAGTTGTTGTGGCCCTTGTTAGACAATACTGCAATAACAGGTATTGTTAAAATGAATTAAAATTTCATGATTTCTAATTATGACATAATGATATTAAGTGTGACACTATGCCCATTTATATTATCGGGTTTAAGACTGCGATCATAAATATGTCCATGGCAACAAAAATGATATTTATGGTCTCTCATACGTCTATCTGCTTTCAGTGATAGTCTGTATAAACTTTTCTGTATCATAATATCATATACATAAGATACAAATAAAATTTTTGCCTAATAAAACATTTTGCTTTAAGCATTGCAAGTTTTTTTAAAGGAGTAATCGTTTTCCTATGACCCTAGGCACAAATGCTGTCCCCAGAACTAAATTGTACCTGCCATCTACTTATAAGGATTGTGTGCCTACCACACAAGGTACCCTAGTTATTTACGTCAGTACCTGTGCGAGACCTGGTATGCTGGCCACATTTTTTAGACTAAAATTATGAAACAGCACTTTCCATCCTTTATTCGACTATGAAAAAAGGCAAAGTTGGAAACAATGCCATACGTCAACACCGAGAATGCAACAAGGTGTACATAGGTAACAAGGTTAGCATTATTTGATGTCACGTTTGAAGGTAAAAAAGGTCACAAATTGGCTTAAATGCCATGAATGAAGAAGTAAAAAATTGGCGTCAGGCGC
>JANTCA010041614.1:7392-19517 GCA_024741275.1 Chironex yamaguchii
TAATGCATCTTCAATCATTTTCGTAAATTTGAAAGTAACCATTTTAATGAATAAGCAACCAATTTTATAGTCTTCACAATCCACTCTTTTGTACCAGCTTCACGTTTTACCGACAGTGTATTAAACAAAATTGTAATAATTTACTTTGAAGCCCAAAAGGGGGGTCAATCGGGCCCAACGATCCCCCACTATGTGTCCTTGAGCTGGATTACAACCGCGTTTTATTCCCTTTATAATTGTTGTATACAAGCTTTGTACTTATACTACATTTGTACCAGGTACTTTGATCGTCAGTTTGACTTGGCTAGCCAAACCAAGTTACCGATGTTTCTTCATATGAGAAATGCTGGACAAGATTTCATAGGTAGTATATGCACACATTTTGTAATATTACCATTTACTTGGAAAATGTTTATGATTGGTTTAGTCCAATATAAACCACCATGTATTAATGATATTAAAATTGCAAGAAAACGAAGCAGGAAACTCTAAACAGTAAATATAGTACACTGCTATGGCTATTGTGTTAAAGAAGCAGTGCAAAGCATGAACCCTGAAGCTTACCTTTGTCAATTTATCGCAATATTGCGTTTACAGAGTAAAGTTAGCTTGTCCGGTCTTCTTCTTCATCTCTTAGCCTGTCCCGCCACTGCTGTCGGACAGCCCTCACATACGCTTCCACTCTTGACTCTTTTGTGCCACTTGCATCCATTTACATCCCGCCTTTTGGTACCTTCTAGACATTGTCTTTAACAGAATGACTATAGAATTTTACATCGAAACAACATACAAGAACAACATACCACAGCATTTACTTGAAAATTCAGAATGCACCAAAATATATATGGACGACAATTTTCCAATAATCGGGGTAGCTAGATCGTGCTTTCCTAAGTGTATTTGAGTCCTTTTGCATTAAAATAAGAAAACCAGGACTCTCTAGGTAGAAAGAGTTTGCTTTTGCTTTTGGATTCGCCAATGATGCTTTGTCTTTCCATTTGCTGATTGCCTTTTTTCTTTATTGTTTATGATTGGCTAGTTTCGATTCATGGTTCTTGTAAAAAGACTGTCTCATATTGATACTTTTCTTTCTGATGGTTCATAGTTTGGGAAGTATCAGACTGAAAATGCTTCAAAGTATTTTTAGTGCAATGTGGCAAATTTTTAAGAACCGTTAACTATTAACTCGAGTGTTAATTGGAAGGAATGCGAAAAATCTTGATTTTGCGTTAGGAAATTGTATTATAACTGCACTAATATCTATCAATTCAGAACACTGAATGCCGTTGACATTAGGAATAACCTCTGCAGGTTCATTATACTTAGAGAAGGAACCGCTCGCTTTTGGTACAAAATCCAGTTGTCCAATATCTCCATTTCAATAATCTAATGGAACAATACTCTACACATGCAACACAATTTAATTTACTGCGCAATATTTTACCAGGCAACACAGTGCAATACAAAGCAATATAGTGCAATGTAATACAGTGCAATGCAATACAGTGCAGAACTGTACAATTCAATACAATACAATACAATTCAACGCAATGCAGTACATTACAATACACTACAATACCGTACAATACAATGCAATTCAAGACAATGCAATACCATGCAATACAATACAGTGCAGTACAGTACAGTACAGTGCAGTGCAGTGCAGTGCAATGCAATACCATACTATACCATACCATACCATACCATACCATACAAGACAATACAATACAATACAATACAATACAATGCAAAATGATACAATAAAGTACAATGCGCTATGCAATACAATACAATGAAATGAAAGAGAATGGAATGCAATGTGATTGATCATAGTCCAATTAAGTATAAACACGAGGAATAGGATGAAAACAGAGTGCAGTATAGGGTAGTGCAGAAATGCTATTACGCACAAAATAACGACAGTAGACATGACCAGAAATGCAATAGAATTGAACTGAATACAACGTAACGGAAAATGAAATGAGATAGTATAGTTTTTCAGTAATGCGCAGCATGGCATTACTGAAAAAGAATATGGTGTGCCGAAATTTGAACATTCTATTGCATTTAGAAACACAATTCACATGAAACAATTCAGGAAGTAATGTAGTCCAATAAAATACAATTCAAGTTTACTGTAATGTAGTGAAGTTCTATTCAACGGTTTATGTCATGTTTATTCACAACCTTGCTCTCTTGATCGGAAGTGTTAAATTATATGATGAATACTTATGACACATAGGCAGAGTAAGATGACAGCACTGTTTTCAGTGAATTGGTAGTATTTTTGGCATTTTTTCGTACTGACTAATATAATTCGTACTGGCTTATTTCCAATTATTCATTAGAAATCATTAAAAGAAACAGAGACAAGTTCTATGGTGGAGTGGTATGTACTTAGATTTTTGGCAACCGTTACCGAATACGACAACATTCCTCGTTGTTATGTGCAGTAGGAAGAAATCACGTGACAATTAGAACATATTTGGAGAAATAGAAACGTGAAGACTTTATTTCCTTTAATTGGCGTGAACGTAAATATGCCGATATGTAATGCTAGCTATAGTTGTCTTGATTTTTTAAAACGTTTAGGAATATCTCTTGTTGGTTTTAAAATTTGGCTGAATATTGAGATTGGCAGTGATATAACAGTTTGTTAGAAAATGCTTTTTATGGACAAAACAGTACTTTGAGTCAATGGAGCTGTTAAGATTTATTTTCTTGATTTGCTGGTGATGATGTTTGAGCTTTGTCATAGTATATGACGACAATCTGTTGTTCATTCAAATATGGTTCGTCAGACAAAGGGGCATGGACAACTTTGCTGCACTTACATCACCAACGGCATATACATTGATGCAGTATATTAAACCGGCAGTTGTGTCATCATTTTATTTCACTTCTTGATTTGATACCTATATTGTTTAGGCTCACTGCTTCACAGGAACTAAAGAGGAAGCCAAGGCCCTCATAGACTGCGGATTATACATTGGCATCACAGGCTGGTACGTGCAAGGTCATTTATAGTAAATTATTACTGTATGATGCTTTTAGTCTTAGTTAGGTGGATAATCTTTTAAGGTTTTTCCATAATGACATGGAATATGTAAACTACAACGAATAGAACTTATTCTTCTGTATCCAGGGTGTATCCTCTGTCTTACAGAATACAATCATAGTTCTCAGAGTAGTTATTTATTGCAACAGAGCTTTTTCGAAGTTTTCTAATTTTATGCTTTGTTTAAACAGCCCTTTGTGTACTGTAAACAGCTTACAAGCACATCATGTCGTTTATACCGTATTCCAGCTGTTTATATGCGGTCCGTCTCTTTGGTGATGCAAGCATCGAGCTGGAACTTTGGGTGGATATAAGTTTCGAATCAGCCTGAATTCTGGACTCTGGGCAGAATTTGCAGGACTGTTTTGTTATGAAACCATTTTTTCAGTTTCGAGGGGTTGCTCAGGGTGAATCACATGTATTGGGGTACACTCTAACTCAAATGACCCTTGTTGTTGTGTCATGGAAACAATTTTGCACTTACTTTTGCACTTGTCGCCGTTAACTGAGGGAGTCGAGGCTGGCACTTGAAACGTCCCTCACGAATCCTCGCCACTGAGCCCGGTTTGAAGCCATCTGTCGCGCCACTTCGATGGGATCCTGTTGGTTGGTCGTCATTAGGTGGCCTATTTTGAGATCGTCCATTACGTGTCGCGACCATGACTGCTTGTGAGAGTTACGCGGCATCCGCCAGTGGCCTGGCCGTTTGCTAAATAATATTACTTTCAGCTGCCGCCTTCGGTCCATTCTAGAGGTATGTCCGAACCAGCGCAGTCGCTGATTCCTAATGGTGACTTCAATGGGCGGCTGTTGGCAACACTGTGATTGAATAGAAACGGTAGTCATCTGGTCACGTAGGCTGACACCAACGATGGCCCTCGGGCACTTCATTTGCCAGGTCTCCAGGCGACGCATGTAGTTCGCAGTATACGCCCACGTTTCCGCTGCGTACAATAATACGGGGACAATTGCACTATTGTAGATTCTCATTTTAGTTTGGACCGAGATGCCAGACTTAGCGAAGAGATGTTTACAAAGACGGCTAATGTTGGCGCTGGCTTTTTCAATTCGGGCAGTAATCTCGTCAGAGCTGGAGACGGAGTCGGTGGTGAACGTGGATCCCAAGCAGACAAACTTGTCCACTTGTTGAAAGGCCTCTCCGGTAAGGCTCAGCGACATCAGGTGACTGGCGAGGAATTTTGTCTTTTCCCCACTTATCGTCACCCCCAGCATTGAAGCCTGGCGGTCCAGATTACTGATGAAAGTATGGGTATCATTTTTTGTTTCACCCAGGTAGGCCAAATCATCAGCGTAACCTAGGTCCGTCAGCTGAAAGTCATCAGCAAGCACAACGCCATTTGTTCGAATCACAGCTTTCGCAATCCAGTCCAGGGCGATATTAAAGAGAAATGGAGAGATTACACAACCCTGCTTGACGCCGGTTTTGCCAAGGACCTGCCGACTGATGTCGCCATAGACTCTTGCCATGGTCTTGCTGCAATCACACATGGATTTAAGCACAGTGACCAGCTTCCGTGGTAAGCTAAGATTCAGGAGCGCCGCCCAAAGGGGGGGGGATGGTGTAAAGAATTGAAAGCTGCCGCAAAGTCTACAACAAGAACGCAGAAAGGTTGGGCGTTTCGAACACGTCGCCTAAAGACTTGGCTGAGGCAGAAAATGTGATCTACACATCCTCGTCCGCTTCTGAAACCAGCTTCAGCTTCTCCGAGATTGCCTTCGTAGATAGGGCTGATCCTGGGTCGTAAGATGGAGGTGAGAACTTTGCCCGCTATAGACAACAAAGCTGATGCCACTGTAATTTTGGGACTCATCTTTCTCACCTTTTTTGAACACAGGCACAATAACAGCGTCTTTCCAGTGCTAGGGAGTACAGCTAGTTTCCCAGCTATCGTGGAAAAGTGATACACAGTTGCTGGCCCAAGACATCTCCGCCGGCTTTCAGGACTTCGGCGGGAATGCTGTCAATGCCTGTTGCCTTATTTGGCTTTAAGTTGGCTATGGCACGCTTTATCTCAGCAGGAGATAGTGCGCAATCGGAGATTAGAGTCACCTCATCATCTGCTTATGTATTTAAGAGTTCTACATCAGTTTTTACAGGATCAGGCCTATTAGTAGCTGTTTCAAAGTATTCGACCCACCTTTCCACCTTCGTAGCCTTCTCTTTCAGATGGCTACCATCAGCTGCTTTTACAGATTTGCTGACGCATTGCTGCTGGCCAGTCAAGCTACAAAGTGTGCTGTATAGAGTTTTTGAGTCACCCCTTGCAGCTGCCCTTTCCCTGACCTGGGCTTTTTTGTTGTACCAGCATGCCTCGTCCAGCCTGAGGTGGTGGACAGTGGCACGATTAAGCTCATTTCTGGCCGTTCAAACTGTTCTTCGCTCGTCCACGAGGGGCAAGGTGTCATCACTGATCCAAATCTTCCTCCTATGTATACGGAAAGGTTTACACACGGCTGTTAGTGCGCCCGAGGTGGCAGTCTTGATCGACTTCCACCTGTCATGGTTTCCACTAGGCTCTTTTCTAGCAGACTGAACCGGTTTGAAACCTGCAGCTGGAAAGCTTTGGCTATCTGCGGATCTTGCAATGCAGCGCAGTTCGGGCGTAACGAAATCAATTGTTGATATATGTAAGATACACACGGGATACACTGTCTCGTTTCCAGAAAAATCTTAATGGAAATAAAATCAAACCAAGGGGGTCAATCTTTAAAGTGGGTATGGATTAGACTTGGAAGGGCGTGGTCCCAGAAGCAACCCCCTAAGAATGCACTTGAGTTTAGGCTTGGCTTCACCTCTGCTTTGTATAGTATGATAGTCATTCGAATGATATGATTGTTAAGCGATGGTCAAACGAACGCAACATTGAATGCAACATTGCATGCAACAATGTTGCGTTCAATGTTACACTCGTTTGACATACATGTTGCACGATGTTGCATGGTCGATGCAACACGATGCAACATGTTGCACGGCCCATGCAACAAAGTGAACATGTTCATTTTGTTCCACAAAATTCGAACATTGGTGAACAATTTTCGAACGTTCAAATGGTTTGAATGGAAGCTTTATCGATCACTGGACTTGTTTCCTGCAGCAAGGAGAATGCAATGGCGTCCACTACTGTGAAGAAAGAACGGAAAAAGTAAAATAAAATAAAAGCAAACTTCTTCCACGTGTACCTTTGACTGTAAACTCATCATTGAAAATATCGAGAATTAAAAGTACAGCCACAACACGTATTCTCCGCTCAAGTGACAACTTAAAAGAACGCGACTGTGCTTCAAATCCATGTTTTGATAAATGTTGCGATCAATGTTGCGTTCGTTTCACCAGCGCTTTACTACCTAATTTAACTATAGCTATTCAGAAACTCCTACTTGCTGACCACGTAAAATAGAGATGCTCCTTATCATTTATGGCCGGTGTCTGAGATAAACAACTGTGGTACAACTGGCTAGATCAGCACAGTCGTGACCTAGAGGGCATGCATGAAGATCATGTCAAGTTTATACTGGTTAACCAGAAGGTACACAACCTATGGTTGTAGTTTTTTCGCCACCTCATTGGAAGCGCTTATGTCAAATCATGTTTTAGTGAAAGTAATATTGGTCATGTTTTAAGCTAAATATGTCAGACAGAGGATAAAGAACATCACATAAGCAGTAGCTCGGTATTATGCAATTGGCCTTGTTGGACTGAAATAATCGAAAATCGAGTACCTTTAGTGCTCATGCATCAGTGAAGAGGATTCGCTCATTTGGGCTGAATTAAATTACACTCAACACAGGGATTTTTAGACTATCCTTGCCTGGACCATTCGCGTGCTTTCTTGCGCCTTGCACATTCTTTGAGAACGGGTAGTGGTGCTTTCAGTGTTGACGTAATTTTCAAAGTTGTTGCGGTACGCATAGACAAGGGACAGAGATTTGGGAGTACTAATTTTTGTGGTTTATGCGAATAGTACCTACTGGTTAGAGTATAACCGACCTTACATTACCTTACTTAATCAAAGTACAACCGTGTTAAATGACGTTCATCTTGCATGAACATTGTCCTTTGCGTTATTAATATCGTTTTTGAAAGACTTTAATTATGGGTGTCATTAGCCTAGTTTTTACTAGTCTTTATACTTACAAAAACGCGAGGAACATTTTGCTAAAAGAGAGTAGTCATGTACAGAATCAAGGGTCTTATTGACATTATATTTCAATATATTTTTAAACATTTGAGTAACTTTCAATGTCATATAACGTTGTAGCTTAAACACTCTTTTAAAGCACAGAACGATTCATCTGACAATTTCAACCTACCAGGCGACAAAAAAAGAGCAAGGAGTACGTAGATCATTATCTGTTCAGGTAACAAGCCAATCAGATCCAGGCAGCACCAATCAGAATCACGATACAGGACAATAGCAAAGATTAAAGTATACAGCATGCAGGAAAATTATTCCACAAAAGACGAGGAACAAACACAAAAATGAGAAAAATCCCACAAAAGGTCCAAGTGTCAGTGAAAGTCAAATTCAAACATGAGAAGTTTCACATTTACCTTTTTTTGATAGAGGCTTATAAATTTATTATTCAAGTCAACATAGTGTCAAGGAACCTAACTGTTATAGCAGTTAAGTCATTTTGGGATAAAAAGTAAGCAAGATCATTTGGATGCCATGGCAGCCGTATGCCTCATATTCCTGGATTGTGCTTGAGTACAGGTTGTCTCTCATTTGTAATGGTTAGTCTACGTTTCCCCAATGAACGTGGTGTTTTTATAATAACATGCTATTTGCCCATAGTGGGTCACGATTTCATTGTGTGAACCAATTTCGATGTTTGGTAGCTTGTTTGAGTTGATTGAAGGCTTTGTTTGACTGTGATGTGTTCAGAGTTCTATATCTTTATGCTTCATACATTTCGAGTTGATTGATTTGGTAAATACTTGTGCTTATTGTATTAATTTAATTGTTCCCAACCTTTGGTTTCTTCGTCAAGCTCGCTCAAAACAACTGAAAATATTGAAACACTGAAAACAATACCATCTGAACATTTGATGATAGAGACAGGTAATAATTGTCTGTTTGTGTGATTATTTCTTCCAAGCACGCTGACTTGACTTGCTCAGCAAAGTGTATTTTTGCATTTTTTACAGCTTCCTTGGTCTTCTTTACTACTTCGAGGTCTCTGGTATATAATGCGACTTTTTAAATGCTTTTTTTGTATATCCATATATTTAATGGGGGAAAATATCTAAAATAGTCCATCATTGTCATCCTTACCATAGTTCTTTTTCGTATCAGTTTTTCTGTGTAAATTTGCTTTGGTTCCAGATCTCTTTGTTGTAAAACAAATGCCTAGCGCTGGTTAACTTAGAAGTCAAGAAAATTAACTTGAACAAGTGGACTGTAAACTTTTTGCCGTTTCTCTTCTATTCTTAACAGTCAATAAATTTACAAGAACATCATCTAATAAAAGTAAAAGTTTTAATTATAAATTTGTGGTTACCTTTGATATCACGTTTTCTCATACACACCCTAAAGAACAAAAATATTTTTAGCTTCAATGACTTGTTTGTGCGTCCTAAATTAACGCATCATACCTCAGAATGTATCAAGGCTAGCCATGTACGAAAACGCGTGAAAAACGAAAGAAGCCGAAGTCACTTCGATCGTGAGTTTTACACGACAATTCACGAAAAAAGAGATTCTCCGTCACCCTCCCTGAATGGATTAATTATTTGATTGTTTTTTTCTCAATTCGTCGTATGACCAAAATCTCGTAGGTCCAGGATTCTATAGGATCGTTTTTCTCCCAGAAGGCCCGTTCAGTTCCAACTTCAAGGTTGTTACTCATTAACCCTATGTCACTACATTATTGTGAATTATACTAAATACCGTTGAATATTTCAAGGACCTTTCCACGCATAACTGGGACGTGGTACGTCCAAAATTCGAGGATTGATCCTTCTTGTCAAAAAGGTGGAAGAGTTAAAACTTTAGTTTTCTTTGTTATCAACTAGCTCCATGATACTTCATGTAGATATTTGAAGTCCCCTTTAAATTTTCTTTACTACAACGTATCATGTTAAGCAGTCTGTAAGGGTCTTCATTTGAATTATTTGAAAGATTTTGAATGTCCAAGTAAGGAGAGATCAACGGTGAAAACGGATGGTAATTTTTAACGATTTGCCATGTCCGTTACTTAATTTATTCAGCCCGTCAGTTATTGATCGTTAAATGTCCTTTGGCTTTGTGAATCTGTGAGGATGCTAACTTTGAAAGGAATGTGGTTGGATATGGTAGAACAATCTATACTGATCCTTTAGTTACATGAGCTTTCTTCAATATTAGATGCGCCATGGTGTGAAATACGGAATACTCATGCTGGCTCCAAGATGATCAAGACACAATTTCAGTCTAGAAAGAAAGAAAAATGGGAATCTGGATGCTGTGTTAAATCGCGAAACGAGCCAGCACATCTACGGTAAGGAAAGTAGAATTTCGGGGTGTATGACGTCCTATTGATGCTTGTGAATGCAAGATTGGACACTCCGCGTTCTGGGGACCTTTGTATAATGATGATGATCATCGTCATCGTCTTCCGGAAGAGCTTGGTCGGACATTGAGCCTCTCACGCGGCCCATCCCTATCCGCATTAAGGGAGGAAGGTCTTCTGGGAGGCATTCAGTGTCTCTACGGAGTTGATCAATGTTGCTGGTCGTTTACCATGACAAGGTATTCAGAGTAAAAGATCGTTGCTTGTTCTTGCCTAGCCCGCCAACATTGTCCGGCTAAGTGTGTTCTTCATCACTGCGGGTGGTTTACAGGGAGGGTGTAGATGCATAAAGTCGTGACTTGGTAGGGTGCTAAAGCCAGGAAAGATTTAGAACAGCTATGTGCATTTGAGTGTAAGTGGCTTCCAGCTTTGGATTCCAAGGTTTTAGTAAGAGTCCATTTTATTGAAAAGTACATCAGTACGGATTCTATGTTAGCTTGAAAAAAGCTACGATCATCTGGGGGATTTGATTTGCATACTACCTTCATTTACACTTTTGTATTCTCTGAATAATATGGCCTTTACCTTATTTTCAGCGGGAAGTCTTGGTATTGTTTTACCACGCTAAAGTTTTACCATTATGGGTAATTAGTCCATTATCCTTCGTTAGAACAGGCTTTATTGCCTGAAGTTTCTTAGTCGGTAAAAAGACGGTTGTTTTTCTTTTTCAGACAAGTATTGGAAGTCATGGCAGGAGCAAGGGAAGAAAACATCGAAGAACTTGCTAATATTATGTTCGAAAATACTAATAAACTGTTTTTCAGTAAGGACAAGCTTAGCTGATTTATACTTGCCTTTTAGCGCGGTATTTGAAAATACAATTTGTAAAATTTTACAATAGATATTAGCAGTTTCAAAAAGTATTAATGACAAGACTACTTTATCCATATGTATTTTATGCTGTTGTCCTATTCTCTGTTTTGACGAGTTACCTCTAGCAGAAGAAGACCTGCACTCTGTAAAACTGTGCAAGCGTGTTAGGACATAAAGTAGATGCCTCCTATCTGTTCGTGACAACAGTAGACAAGAAAACACCACTTTCTATTGAACAGTAAGATATTCCAATCTTTCTTATTTACATGACCTTCTATCTTACAAAACTCGCTCTTTGCTGGCAACGCCCTTACATTTGTAGGGTCAAAGTATCCCGCTAGGTATCCTTCAACATAACACTAAATTAGGTACATTTTACAAATACAACTGAGACGTTTTACTGGGGAAAAACATGACTGTCATGAATGGTAAAGTTGTTAAGGTGAGAATTCTCCCTGTGAGTTTGAGGAGACTTCCTGACAAGCGACGTTCGTCCTGCTTAAGATGGCTTCAACCTAGATTGTAAGGGAAGCAGAGCTACCGAGACTGAGAAATGGAGATAATGAGGGTAAGAGGTTCGTGCCTACTAGCACTCTTTCTTTGATGGAGGTTGATGGATCTTGCAATGCTTAACAGCGAAAGGAGTGTACAAACCCCTTGATTCCGAAGACATTATTAATGCTTTTTGCCAATTAAAGCCCGCAAATGTTTATTATTTAGGAAACGATTTTTAAGTTTACGTTTGTAATTTCTAAAGGTGGAATGTCTGGATGAGATTAACGTGGAGTCTAACTATTTAAGTACCTATATTTTGCAATAATTTCCAACATTTAGCAATTTTTTCGGTGGAGGGGGAGTGCTATTGAACATGCGGGTCTGAGGTCCGTTCTACTCTCGACAGCCCTGCTAAGAGAAACCAAAGGGGGCACTCAAAGGACAGGAGTGGAAGTAAACATGCCAGAAATACAAGTTAACATAGATAGCAATGTCGCCCAGGAGCCATGTTGAGGGAAGGAAAAAAACGTATAATGTGTAATGATGACAGTGGGCAAGGGAGAGGAGATCAATTATGGGATGGACTACCTTTAATGATTGACGACGGAAGTCGGTTGGCCTTGAATGCTGCAATAGAGTGAACATTAGTGTGGCAAGACGCTTTAACTCGATATAGAAAGGAAAGAGAGACTATGAGTTGATTTCTAACTTTATCGCTATTACTGTCAGCTTTGAAAGCCTAAAGATCAGAGATATCATTGTTCTTAAATTTATGTTAGTAGATATCACTGTAGGAAATGTCCTCTGAGAACCTTTAGCCCATATGTACATCAAAACATTTAATTAATGGTTTGGTTAAGAAACATGACATGTAAAGCTCCATCGGTCCACCCAACGACCCATCCACTTATTTTCTAAATTTTGCTCTTTCATAACCAGAGTAGACGATATTCTGTAGGTTATGACAGGTCATCAGGGAATGGAAATATTTGCAACCAATCTAACTCGGACAGACATTAATACTAGATAATAATTCAGAGAATCTAATAACACTTCAAAATCAACATAATCTCGGCTGCACTCGCAAATATTCTTAAACCTTAAACTACAAATGATGAACAGTTTCTAGCGATGTGCTTAGACAATTTCGCATGAGGTAGGGCGGGGGGGGGGGGGGGGGGGTAGC
>JANTCA010041625.1:0-19509 GCA_024741275.1 Chironex yamaguchii
TTTGTCGATGCCCCTAGGTGTAGGGGCAAAGTTAAGTCCTTTGGAGAGAAGGACAATCTCATCCTCTGTTAATACTCGTCTAGATAAATTGACCACATTAGCAGAGACTCACCCTTTACTCTACCAACAGATGTCCGTTCTTCTTGTGGTGTTATCAGCCTTTTTGGTTCCATTGTTGATGGATAGACTCTACTCGACAACTCTTGGACATGTTCTTCAATATAGCTACACGTGTCTGTAGTATTCAACAGAGATCCATCTGCTACCTATCCATACAACTTTCTTGCCTTCAATTTCTTCTGAAGGGCATCAACTGCATTGCATAAACCGATGACGGCGGCAGAGGATAAAGAAGTTACCACTCTTTTGAAATGAGTAACTGCAGTCTCTTTAAGATGATCTACCTGTTCCTGATAATTGAGTAACAGTAAGGTTAATAACGACTGCTCCGTTTCAGCAAGACGTTCATTCCAAACTTTAAGCAGATCTTCACTTGGTGTTCCATGTACCAGAGGACTCTTATTGATTTTTAACCCTTCTGGTACAACCTGTGTTGATCTACAGTACTCCATAGACTTGATGTGATGCTCCATTTTAATGAAATGAAGAAATTCTTTCAAAAATAAAAATGCAGGATCTGAAATACTGTAACTATCCATATATCCTTATATTATATATACAAGGATATATGGATAGTTATTTTATAGTTATTATATATATATAAAACTCAAAAAATAAGCCACGTCACTGGTGCATTTTGTGTCATATATTACTCTGTTGCATTTTGTGTCATATAGTATATTGGTTCATTTTGTGTCATATAGTACACTGGTTGGTTTTTTATCATATAGTACACTGGTTCATTTTATGTCATATAATACACCAGTTCATTTTGTATCATATGGTACATTGGTGCATTTTTGATCATCTGGTAAACTGGTGCAATTTTTGTCATATATTTCACCCTTTTTAATTTTTCTCGTACCCGAGACGTTTATTAACTGCTTTGTTTCAGCTTGATTTAAATCGTCTTAACTAAAGATGTGTTACTTTGTAGATATGTGCATAAGTATCTTGGCTCGTTTTTATTTTTATTTTGTTACTTTGAATCATTGGTACCTTTGAAAGGTACTTTTTAATAATTTACATGTGTCTGTTGAATACCTTTGTGAAATATGGTTTTAATATTCTTAAGTTGTCGTACATTTCGCGTACTAAAAGATAAACCGATGAGCTCCAAGAGAATATCGAGGACTATGTGCTGATATATGTATCTGCCCTATTTTGATTTTTCTAAAAAATTCACAAGTAAAAAGCTAGGTAAGGAAGTATCTCTTTCATTGTGATAGACTCTAAAAGTAGGGGTGCATTTGATTTTTTTATGTTCGACATTTCCACTCTCTTGGCGTGGGTTTATTGCAGGAGGAACAGGAATTGCAGCTCGACCTGGAAAAACTTGAGCGAGAGAGGAATATTCATATTCGAGAGTTAAAAAGAATTCACAACGAGGATATATCAAGGTAACGAAGGGAGGTTTACAATTATAGATTATAAGGAGCATTTGACCAGCCCAACAGACCTCGTTTTGATAACTGATGCTTGGAATATTGTCATATCTTTTGAAGAAAAATTACTGGAAACGCGAGTTTTTTACCTTTATTTGTATTTGTTTAAAGGTTAACAAATGTCACTTTTACCCATTGTACCCAAGAAGGTAGGTTTTCACTAAATATTCCCCTCTGCACACTACCTCTTATGAGACGATTGCCCCCAAAAGAGATTCCCCTTGCTAACCCCTAGCATTAGAGTAAGATTATGTATGTTCACGAGGAAAGGTCCATACTTCCATTGAAATTTGAATTGTGAAAGCAGAACAATCTGTTTTGCGTTCAATTTATCATACCCTTCTCTTACACCATTCAGGGTTTTCACCGATAGATAGCTGTGATGGAGTCATTGGGGGGAGATCTTTCAAGGGGCAGTTCTCTGGGGGCCAAAGTGCAGGGGGTAACTGTCCAGGGGCAATTCGCTGGAGAGGCAATCAGCTACGGGGAAATTCGTCGGGGAGTCTCCCATCGGCACTTTTACTCATTAAACTTCACTCGTAGCATGTCAAACATGATTCCGGTGCCAACTGCAACAGGAATATTCATTTTATTGATCTTTATTATGTTGTATAACAACTATAAAGACGGTCAATAGCAGAGACAAAATATTCTATCACGTGTACTTAAATGCAGTGGAGATAGGATCTATCATGCGAACGTCAGCACATGGGAGATCGGATCTAGCTTGTGAACTTGAACTCATTGGAGATGGGATCTGTCTTGAAAACGTGAACCCAGTTCAAATGCGATCTACCATGTGAACACGCGCACAGTTGACATGGGATCTATCTTGTGAACGTGAAGTCAGTGGAGATTGCATCTGTCTTGAAAATGTTAACACAGTTGGGATGGGATCTGTCTTGCGAACGTTAGCACAAGGGCGTTGCATTCTATATTTTGTACGAGAACAGAGTTGAAATGGGATTTGTTATATAAACGCGAGCACATTGGAGATGGGATTTTTCTTCTGATTGTGAAGTCAGTGCAGATAGCATCTGTCTTGAAAATGTTAAGACAGCTGCGATGGGATTTGTCTTGTGTACAAGAACAGAGTTAAGTGGGATTTATCATGTGAATGCGAGCATAGTGAAGATGGGATTTATCTTGTTAACTTGAACGCAGTGGAGATGGAATCTTTCATGTGAACGCGAGTACAGAGGTGATGGGATCTATCATGTGAACGCGAGTACAGAGGTGATGGGATCTATAATGTGAACGTAAACGTAGTTGGGATGGAATCAATCTTGAAAAAGTGAACATTTTTGTGATGGCATCTATCTTGTGGACGCTGGTACTGTGGAGATGGAATCTGTTATGTGAACGTAAACGTAGTTGGGATGGAATCAATCTTGAAAAAGTGAAAACAGTTGAGATGTGATGAACAGTGGAGATAGGATTTATGTTGTAAAAATTCGCACTTGCCAGCGTGATGATGAAAATGCGCCACGTTAGGACTCGTCTGAATATTATACTTGACTTGACATTTTCTTTTCTTTTAGATTCAATCATCACCCTGTTTTAAATGATAGATATTTGTTACTACAAATGCTCGGTAAAGGTGGATTTAGCGAGGTATATAAGGTATGGATGCACATTTTGTGATTTTATTGCAACCTTTTGTTCTGCGGTACTATCAACCATCATCCCCAGCAGTGATGCATTACTAGTATGGGCGCTGGTTGGCTGATACGCGAACAGGGATTTTATTCTCGTTTTGAACAATCTGTCCTCGTTTTAATGTGAATCCTCCATGTTATTAAATTTTGTAGGGCTTTGATGTTGTTGACCTTCGATATGTAGCTTGCAAAATTCACCAACTCAATAAGGACTGGAAAGAAGATAAGAAAGCAAATTATATAAAGTAAGTCGTTCGTTTGTATTATTGATTCTGTTAAGTTATTTTTCAACTGAATTAGGAACTTGGTTTCTAGTTTCGTACGTACAGTGTACCGTAACGTCCAACCTGGTTAGTAATGTGGATTATTTTCTTTTTGTCTAGACATGGAGTTGAAAATGAAAGAATGAAAATCTTTTAAATAACGATATTGAGTAACACGAGGTTTTGCTGACATTGAACATGGTTCAGTGACTTGACATATCTTCTTTAGTAAAAAGAGTCGCATTGCTCTTTCATCAAGTGTTAGTGTTAGTGATCTGCTTATGTTGTTACCTGCTTTTCGAATTGGTTGCTTTTTCAAAGTTTAAGCAACATTTTCCCAACAACGTTTTGAGATTCATGTGAGAAACCTGAGGCTCTTAGAATTTTAGAGAAGACGACGACCAAAAAGTTTCGAATAAAATTATCAACAAATTTTTTTAGTGTTGTTTGCATCAAGGATTGTAGGAAACATTGCACGTCATCAAAAAAGGAATTTGAAACAATGCACCTTTTCTTTCGCTTGGAAAGGAAGTCGCAATTAAAACAATGTCCAGAAAAATTTCCTGAGTTCTGAGTAGTGTTAAGCATCATCTTAAGACATAATTTCTTGTAGGTGTCTTCCTCAATGGCTTCTAGCATATCGGCAAAATTTTATTTTTTCACGCATTAATTTTTTTTGATAATGCACCATTAAACGAAAATAAAGTTTAAGATCCCGACGAAACAACTTGTTGAGACACAACTTAGTTTTTTGTGCAAAATATTTCAGGCATCGCACTTCTTGTTGTCAGTTTTACCGTTTGATGTTTACTTGTATTGTGTTTTGAATGGACAGCATTTTCCGTTGTTTAAATAAATCCAATTTCGAAGGTCTGCATCATCTCATATTTATATCTTTTCTGCGCATTTTGTTTTTCTTTAGACATGCTGTAAGAGAATACACAATTCACAGATCCCTTAATCATCCTGTAAGTTTGCTTATGCTTGTCGTGTAATGGTTGTAGAGTAATGGTGTTTTATTCTAGTATGTTGTGGTAGTGATTTTGCCTCCCATTTAATGCTGATATGTTGGTGCTATGATTGTGATTGTGCCTCCCATTTAATACTGATATGTTGGTGGTATGATTATGATTGTGCCTCCCATTTAATGCTGATATGTTGGTGGTATGATTATGATTGTGCCTCCCATTTAATGTTGATATGTTGGTGGTATGATTATGATTGTGCCTCCCATTTAATGCTGATATGTTGGTGCTATGATTGTGCCTCCAATTTAATACGGACATGTTGGTTGTATGGTTGCGATTTTGCCTCCCATTTAATACTGATATGTTGGTGGTATGATTGTGATTTTGCCTCCCATTTAATACTGATATGTTGGTGGTATGATTGTGATTGTGCCGTGGTGATATCGAGATGGTACTGCTCCTGTGATGTGCCAGTTTTTTTGTTTTGGTTCGGTAATAGTGTCGTTCTGTGATAGTTGTTTGATCTATTAATGAGGTCGTTGCTAAGGATTTTTAAAAGGGCATTGCTACTTGGAGTCAAATGATTGAGATGACCTTTGGATGTCCATTTTAAACTGTGCATAACACTGTATTGATCAGGATCTCTTTCATGGAATCCAGTTTTATTCCGCAATTTAGTTGGCAAATTCCACTTGGTACATTAAGCTTACAAGAGATGGCAATTGAAATATTAATTTTATTCAATAATGGAGGTCTCGCCACACGTCTTTACTTCTTTATAACGTCCGCATTTGATTTACTTTAGTAGTTAGACTCTCGTCTGCCAAAAGTAAGAGTAAAGAATACAGAATAAGGATAAGAAATCCCTTGCAGAATTGAAGCTTTACAAAGGCGCAACTATATCAACATTTGTGTCTTTTGAAGAAAGTGATCCTACTTGGCTAGTCAGTCGCTAGTAGTATTTCATTTGTGAAAAATACTTTTTACCAGTTTTTAAACAGTTATACCAGATACCAGTGATTTTGGTCATTGACATTAACAGCAAAACGGAAAGACTGATCCACAATGCAAGGCTTTGCTCGTTATAGTCATATACGGTAAACAAAAATATGTAAGGTAGAAAAATTATCAGCCTAAGTAAGGATACGTCTAAGGGCTAAGGGTAAAAGACTTGTTCGTTTAAGAGCGATATTAGCGATGTACCTCTTTGTACGCCTAACATGTAACAGTTTTGATATAATTCACTTCTATTTATTTCTTTTCTCCTTATTTAGAGAATAGTTCGGCTGTACGATGTTTTCGAAATTGACTCTAACTCGTAAGTAGATGTAATATGTTTCACCTTAAATTCTTTTAAAATATATAGTTTCAAATGTGTAACCCCTTGCACCTATGAAAAATATATTACAAATTTTCTTGTCTTTTCTCCCTACAATAGTTTTATGTCGCATTTACCGTGTCTTCAATGTTGAATTCGTTTTATGTAAAGATGTTGGTATGAATTGTATTGTGCTTGGCTTTTAATTTTCTTGGGATTATTACTTTGTATTTGACATTTACTTACTACGCTTCCTTAAACATTTATATGGAATTATATTTTCATAGATTTGTAACTGTTTTGGAATATTGTGACGGAAATGACCTCGATTTTCTACTAAAGCAACAAAAGACGATACCGGAAAAAGAGGTAGGGATGAAATCTAAAACAGTTTTTTCATACAAATAAACAACCTGTAGATCAAGCTTGTATAATATCTTTCATGCTTGATGCCATAATACCTTTGATGCCATCGTTTATAGTTGTGCTTGAAAAGATAACCGAAATGGATGGAAATTTGTTGAAGGTTTGTCGAATTGGTTTAATTAAGTTTGTAGTAAAATTGCCTGAAGCACTGATGGCTGGACTTTAAGAGGAAAATAAGTTTCTTGTAACTAGGAGATTTCAAATATTTCGCACAGTGTAAGAGACGTCTGTTACGGACACTGTTTCTTTTATCCCAGCTATCAATTAAATTAGTAGGGAAAAGCCTCCGTAAGAAAGGCTTTGCTCGATACTGTCTCCTATAAGCTTAATGAGAAAGCCTGGTCTCTTATCTTTTCAGGTTTCTCAATTCCGATGTTTGTGCCTTTTCGTGTCCGGTCAGCAGTGTGAACTTTACTTACATTGAATGTCTTATTGTTTTGAGATGTGTTCTTTTTCTGCTCAGTAATCATTTTTTGACAAAAGTACATTACGCATTAATTCTCATGTTTTTCTGTATCACTCTAGGCCAGGGCGATTATTATGCAGGTAATATTTTTTTAGTTTATTGATCGTAACCTTACCTTATTTACTTGTTGTTTAATTACTTTTTGATGTGTGGAGTTTTATGTATGTAGGCACGATTCAATATGTGATTGTAAATTACAAAGCTCTTTCAAAGTGCAAACGTCCACCATAGCAGGTCTGCCAAGGCCCGCAGCCTGATGCCTGTTAGTCTCCCAGACACAACTTGTGATAACTTATTATGGATTCATCAGTGGCGTTGACTTTGTACCTAGTTTTACATGCTTAAAAGCTCTTTTTCGTTTGACACTCCTCAGAATATGAATCGTCAGAAAGGAAAGTATATGTATATGGCAGCCTTTTTTATATGAACCATGTATCGAAACTAGCCAATCATAAACAAGAACGGGAAAAAGCAAGGAGAAGATGAAAAAAGCATTATTGCAAGAGTCTGAAGTGAAAAAACGAACTCTTTCTGCCTACAGAGTACTGGTTCATCTTGCTGTGCCAATTATCAGAAAATTCTAGATCGTCCTTTCATTTAAGTGTATTGGAGTCTGTCTACATTAAAAGAAGAAATCAGTACTATTTTCAAGGCGATTTTCAAGATTTTCAACCACAAAAAGATTGTTGAAATTAGTTAAGCAATGTAACCTCCAGTTGTTTTGAAATGTTGTTTAAATTGACACTAGTTTTACAGTATATCATTGGTTTAAAGGGTCTTCATCATTTCTCAATGCCTTATCAACCATTGGACATCAATTTATTAAAGTCTCATTGAGCATAGCGAGTATGACAGGAATGATCAACAATGACCGTGTCAAAATATTTTATACCTGAATGTAGGTTTTTGAATTAAATCATTCAGCTGAGCCACTACAAATAAAACTACTGCCACTACAAATAAAACTACTGCCACTACAAATAAAACTACTGCCACTACAAGTTTTTTTCAGTTGATGCGTTAGAAAATGATATGATGTTAGAATCTGACAAATATACCTTTCTAAAACATTAGGCAACTGTGCAAGATGTATCCTATTAATTGGCCTCAATCATGTTATATTCATGAAACAGATAGACGAAGGAAACTTTCAAAAATCCATCCTTAATTTTTTGTGTCAAGTTTTGTACAAACAAACGAACAGAAGGCAGGCAGGCAAACAAGCCAATGCGGGTACAGATATAACCTTGTTTTATTGCGCTTCGGTTCTGTGTTATTCTTGAATTTCGATGAGTTTTATTGTTTTAGACATGTCTTATTATTTTTCCTAGGTCGTTAGTGCCCTCAAGTATTTAAATGAAAGGAAACCTCCTGTTATACATTATGACTTGAAACCAGGTAAGCGTTTACAATGTAAAGTCTAAGGAATTGTTGGATTTTCCTTTGGTATCGTCCATAAATACGATTACAATGTAAAGTCTAAGGAATTGTTGGATTTTCCTTTGGTATCGTCCATAAATACGTTTGTCCATAAATACGTTTGTTAGCCGATGTCCTACTTGGCTAAGTTAACCTGTTCCACTCAACAATCTTTGTTGTTTTTTATCGTTAAGGCAGTTTTGTCTGTGTGAAATTTCTCAAAACGTTCCTTATAGCAAGGAATACAATTGTGTACTTTAATATTACTTAGCACTGAGGTTCATTGTGTCTTCTGTTAAAAAAATTAATGAACGAATTCTGTCATTAAATTGTTTGGGCGTACTGCACTGATGCTGACATACGTCTTGTTTCATTACTTCTATGCTCAATTTGTTACGCATGAGGAATATATTGTATAATTGTTGCCATGCTAAGGGTAGGAGTAACGGAGGTTAGCACTTTAGATACCAGATCAGATAAGCAAGTTAATAGAGAATACAGATAGATAATCCAAGTAACATTTTAGTCAGTGGATATAGAAAAGGTGCAATTCGAGGATGTAGGCATTTTGTTGGAGGCTTCAAAAAGGGATGCAGATATAGGGACAGAAGGTGTTTAATCGTCAGGTTTAAAACAGGGATCCGATTGTAATTACTTTAAGGTTACAGTTAGAGGATCAACAAAGGAGGTAAATAGCACATGTAGTTCTTGTGTCCAGATAGGATGCAGGTAGGATGGCTGAAAGAAATCTAGTTCAAAGAATTAAAAGTGAGCAGGCTGCAAAGACAAATACGGTGCGGTTGTATGATCCAACTATCGTGCAGACAGCCAACTCAACGAAGGTGCATATTACAGATCTTAAAGATGCAAGTAGCAGATTCATAAAAGATGTAGATAGCTGAACCAGAGAGGATGCACATAGCACGTGGTATTTTAATAATGCAGTAAGCAAATCCAACATATTCCATTGTAGATTGTATATCCAAATGGTACTACATAACTAAAGTGATATGAAAACTCTTTCATGCTGAGGTGACTGAAGATGGTGGTTTTGTTATGTTTTGTTTTTAAGGTAACATTTTATTGGGAAGTGGGGTACTCAGCTGGGAAGTAAAAATTACTGACTTTGGATTGAGTAAGATTGTACCCGAAGAGTCTGATGAACACGGGATGGATCTAACCTCCCAAGGAGCCGGCACGTACTGGTATCTTCCTCCGGAATGTTTTGTGGTCGGCAAAACACCACCCAAAATCACGTCGAAGGTGTGTGATTAATTATTCATTATTCAGCTTTGTACATTTCGTAGCTTAATTCTTTTACGCTCATTACTTTAGCTGCATACATACCTTAGGTTTTTAAAATGCAAGTATTAAAATTTTAAGAGGCGATCATTTGATTAGCACTGCCAGAAGCATTTGCACTTACATGAGTTCAATTTTAATTTGTATGGTTTGTGGTTTGATCACATAGGTCACTTCTGGCAGCTCGTGATTTTTTTCTCGTACTAATAAAAAAAGTTTTTAATCCAATTGTTGTTGCAATAGATTTTTCTTTGGTGCATTTTAGCTAAAACGTAGCTTTTTGTTCGTGTCCTAATGGCACTCTGTCTACACGAGTGTTTAAAGGACGTTGATATTTGTAGACTTAAAGTACTAGTAAGAATTACCTTTATTTGAAATCAAGTATTTCGTTGTGATCCCTGTGACGTCCGTCACCATTTTCCCGTGAACACTTCTTAAAGAGTATGTTCTCGAAGATTTAGTTGACGAGGTTTACTCCAGTGTGTAAATTGGTTTTAAGATCCTGTCAAAAAGCACAGATGCCATTGAGACTTTGCTAACATGTGCTATGTCTTTGACTTCAATGCATGATTATCCTGGAAAAAGAAGTAAGGGAAAGAGTTTTCTAATCCTCCAGAAGTATTTTCTTATCTTTTTTTGATTAAGTGGCCTTAATTTTGCTCATTAAGCATTCGCATTTTTACTTAAAGTAACCGTAGTAAAAGATTTCCATGGTGTAGTTATCAAGGGCCAAGGGTTAGATCTAACCTGTGCCGTTGATTAACTATATGAAAACGCCCACAAGGTAAATGGTCATAATGCTTCTCTCTTTTCACAAAATTGAGCCACCTAACACAATATTAATAAACAAATATTCAAAAAAATTTTACGGCAGAGCAGTTTCTATGATTATTTGTTATTGAAGGTCTTGCTCTTATAATTTTCTTCCTTAGGGGTGCAAAGTACATCAGTTAGGCACTGCAAAAGTTGATGATTACCGATTAACACACGGAATGTTGCCTATGATAGACACTCCCAACAATCTTTGCGTCTTTTCTTTGTTCATTTTTACTTGTTTCCAGTAACACGTTTACATTCGAAATTTCACTTCATTATTTGCTTCACCACCGGTTTTTTTACAAAACGACAAATTTTACCTGGTTTGTTGCTTTTTGTTTTCTTCAGTTTATAACATGCTTTTCGGTTTTTTGACAGGTTGATGTGTGGTCGGTTGGTGTAATATTTTATCAGTGTCTGTATGGAAAAAAGGTATTTATATTGGTAGACTCATACCTTTGCTTGTCACTTAAGTCTAACAGACATAAAGGAAGGGAAAGTTTGACAGTTTATAGACAACAGATTATTTTAGTTACATCATTTATATTAACAATTATAAAGTGTGTGTAAGTTTACGCGTAACAAAGATGCTAAATTACCTCATTTCCTTATCTCAACAGCAGCAGAGACGATAGTCCTAGTTTTAATGTCATGTAATTAATGCTAACAGTTGGACTGAAAACAAGTTGTTTTGCCATTTTATTTTTGACATGCCACTTCTATCTCAGTCCATTTTGCAGAAGTCTAGTTTAGCATCGTCTTTGGGCGTCTGCTGTGAATCCTTAAAACTTAAGGAATCTAAAATATGAAGAACGGCCGTTTTTTGAAAGCTAATGATATCCCTTTCTACATAGAAAACATACTAATTGTATGCTTTGTGTCGTCTCCTGCCTATCCTTGAAGCAGAAATTAGCAGTTTTCAATTTAGAGGTTTCGTGCTTGTAACGAGTTGCTCTTTCAGTCGAGCCAAGTGTTCCAAGAGAAATAATCGTAAATCTCTAGGTTACCGAAACCAACTTGTTGATTTGCGTAATCGATCTCATAATACGGACCAGATAATGAAAAATCGTTTTACAATTGCAGTTCGAGCTGTTTATTTCGGATAACCAATTATCTTGGCTGTCGATTTTTAGCTGATTTTTGACGACATCCCTCCTATTTAGAGCATCGTATATCGTTTTTGCTGTTTTATCAAGTAGGTCTTAACCTAGGAAGTAGATCAAATGATGAAATGCAGCAAAAGTATAAACATGAATTCCTTCTGTGCACTAACCAGGCACTGCTTCACTAGTGCTCCTGTCTCGCGTTTTCATTTCACCTGATGAAATATGACATCATTGACAATCGACAGCAAAAGGTGAGACCGGGATATGTTTGCTGCCATTGCACTGACTAGCAATGACAAGTCAGCAATAACAGTGATTCTGAGCTCGTTTTAATGCGATTTCTGTTCTTAGCAGAACTCCAGAGAACAGTTTAAAATAGTTTAATAAGATTATGAACTTAGTAGGCAAGTCTTAATTGGTAATTAAAACCCTTGACGTGTTTACCAGGAGAGCGATGAATTATCCAACTTGGAACTCTTCACCAAAGTGTCATCAACAAAGAATCGCAACTCAGGATTTTGTAAAGTGGAATAATGTTTCAATCTGAGTTCTTGGTACCATTTTCATTAAACGTTTCATTTTATAAAATTAAACTTAACCAGTTTCAGTGATAAATACTGACTTCACGATATTGACGCAAGCTCTACTTTTAACACTGAATTCAGGTGATGCCGACTTTTAGATTTTGTCCACTTAATGAATTATGTAAGTTTACACTTTCGGCTCTTTCTTTAAAGTAGTATTATTCATTTGGCACAGCCATTACTTCTAAGGTTTGTTTTCTGTATTCTCATTCAAGCCATTTGGTCATAACTTGTCACAAGCAAGTATTCTGGAGCAAAATACAATTCTTAAAGCGACAAAAATTGAATTTCCAAGTAAACCCACAGTTAGCCCTGAAGCTAAAGTAAGTACTGATCGTTATCCAGTGCCAAAATTGCATTGATGATAGATTGCAATATATTTCATGGATCCATGCTAGCTTCGCGAAGTTTTAATAATTGTCGAGTTGTAGGTGTCCGTCGTAAATTGACTTCATTTTCTCTTTCTTTGTTTCCTTTCTTGTTTATGATTGGCTAGTTTTGCTACATGTTTCGTATATATAGGTTGCCATATACATATACGTATACATTCCTTTATGACGTTTCATATTCCGAGGAGTGTCAGACAAAGAAAGCTTTTAAGTATGATTTTAGCGCAATGTCACAAACTTTCAAGGCGATTTTAAAATATATTTGTAACTTCACCGCCCTTTTGAAGAAGTTGACGATTTATCCGCGAATTATCGATCTGCCAAGCCTTAGCCATGCGACCGAATGAGGAATACGTACGGCATAGTTGATGTATAAATGTATCAAGACAAGTAGGACTGGGACCAAGCGAAAACACTGGAGAAAACAATTAGAATAGAGACAAAGGAGAACAACAAAGGCAAGAATTGATCTATGGAAAGACACGGAGAGAGGGAAGAATTTGGGTAAAGAAAATATACATATGGATAGGAAAGGTTAGAAATATATGGAGAAAAAGAAAGAACTGTGTATATGGTTGTTAATAGAAGCCAAAGTTTAACTTTAGTCCGAGAGGGTAATAGATAACCCTAAAGTGTGAAGAAGGCGTTTCTCAGATATGAGTCTATGGTGGTGGTCTCTAATGTTGTGATGAACGACAGTGCACTTACGGTTGGCTGTGATGTCGTAGTTGGTCTGGCTAAAATGTGATGGTACATGTGGATCACGATGGTGGCGTATGTCACCCAGGTGTTCACTTTAGTGACCCTGGGAATCACATGGAATTATTTGTTTTTTTACCATAATCAATATATTTTTGTCTTGGCAAACAAGAGCATGCAATAGAATGTCAATGCATTGAAACGATTTCGCCGCTGCAACTTCGGTACTTAATGTGAGGTGCATAGAGACCGAGGGATGTTTTAAGATCATAGCTGTAGATCTGAATTTTAAATCTCAGTTCCTTTTTCCGGCACCGTTTACATGAGATGCACGTTTTAGCCCATGTTGACGTTTTTGTTTTCGATTGTGTGTAGAGACAACTCGCTTCATTATAAACGCCAATGTTCGCCTGTTCGAAGGTGGATGTTCTTTGCCAACCGTCTTTATTTTAGTTCGATTTAAATTTTATTTTTACATTAGTGTTAAGGCTTGCTTTGTAACAAAAGTATAATTGAAGTATAGGATGTTGTTTGGGAGAAGTTTGATGTGTGAAATTGATACAGTGTACACATATGAAGAAAAGGACCATTGTTTGGACAAAGCCGTGAATAAATTTCTCGATTGTGAAGAAAGGCATAATGGTTCTTTCTTGGAATATGTTTCTCCATGTTAAGGAATTAACGTGATTAAGTTAAATGCTATAGTATGTACTATATGTGGTTAGTAACACTATGTAATTTGTTGTATTTTAACAGAACTTTATTCGCAAATGCCTAACGTACAGAAAAGAAGACCGGTTGGACGTGTATATGTTGGCAGATGACCTCTACCTCAAACCCAAGAAATCAAGTGGCGCAGCCTCAACCGCTACGTCATTTACAAATTCGGTGGTTGGCTCATCTTCTGAGCACTCACCTACGAGTTCGTCGAACTGAAAATAATTAGTGAATATCAGTGACGGGCTCACTCAATGCATGTCGCAAGCGGTAATGGGATGTCACTCCTCCACAGATGATCGCTTATTTTAGAAAAGGTTTGATACAGAGGATAGAAGTCAGGAAGATTGCCACTCAGTCTTAAACTATTTACAAGGAGACATGAAAACAGATGCCTACACTGACGAGCTGTTACAGCCCTCTTATTTGGTGGTGCCTTGAAAGATAGGCGTCACCTGTTACTAATAGAAAACTGTAGGAGTAGGCGCCTCCTTTATCCGTAAAATTAAGATTATCGTTTGTAATATAGGCTCCATTTTAAGTCTTTCCGCTTATTTGCAAACGTTAAAATTGCTTGACAGCTCATTCTGCCACTTTTGGTATTTGCTGGTATGTAGGGTAAATGTTTATGCTGATGACTGTCCATTCAAATGCTTTCTTTGTATGTTTTAGTTGTGTTTTGCTCTATTTCCTGGATCATATTTCAGCAAGGAATGTAGTGATTACTATTCATAGCGACTTGTCTAGTTCTGGTGATCATTTTAGGCGTGACAAAGGCAATTTAACTGTACTCGGTCGATGTAGGACGCTGTTCTAAGCGTCGCGTATGGATGATTTTCTTAAAGGTCGAAGGCTTTTCCAGAAACACTGTAGGAATTTTTCATTGGTGCTGTAAGATTTTTCGTACATATATCCTCAGAATGGTGTCATTAGGTAGCAGTTTTTGTGATATAATTGGTATAAGGACGTACTGTTACTCGGGGGTTTGTCTATAATATATCATGTTATTCGAAACGAGGATGAGTTGTACAAATGTAAGACACAACCACGGTGTCGTGCTCGGTGATAGAGGTCAAATTGGGTGTAAGAGGTAGGCGGGGGTTGTAGTCATGCAAATTCGGATTAATGGAGATGCTTGTAATGTTGCAGGTACAAGTATAAATACACCGATGCCTTTTCAATGAGAATTTTCATACCGCAAAAAGAACCGAGCATTTGCATTTGTTTCTATAACGGGAATGCATTCGTTCCAGACCAACACCCACTCTAATACTCCAAACAATTACCATAAAACTTCAAACAATTGCCATAAAACTGCAAACAATTACCATAAAACTGCAAACAATTGCCATAAGGCCCTCACATTGTGTTGTGGATCATTTCTGAAGTTCTGTCAGTATTATTCATCAGTGTTGTGTCTTTTAAAATGTTAGCTTTAAATATTTGTAGGTTTCTTATAGCGTTAGAGATAGTATTTATGAAAGATTTCCTTAGCTATTGTCCTGATTACCCTGCTATTAGTAACTTGGTTGTGAACCTAATCAAAGCAGCATTCATGCCAGGATTTGCCGGCAGCAAACCCGACATGTTCTCCACCGCAATAAGTAATGGTCAAGCGCAACAGATAATGGTCAAGCGCAACAGATAATGGTCAAGCGCAACAAACAATGGTCAAGCGCAACAGATGATGGTCAAGAGCATTATAGTCATTCAAGCCCATCGTTCACGTCTGCTATTGGCTGTGTCTCCAGCATGTTCGGGCTAGCTTGCACGGTGTGCAGTTTTAACATTCTACAGGAAATAGGTCAGAGCATAGTCTTGCTTTTGTTAAGGTTTCGCTTGCGTTTTCCGGTTGGAATTGAACATTTCTATATTTGGCCTTGATTTAAGGACGGATAGACGGTTATATTAAATCCACTACTACACTAAGTTGCCTATCGTCCCTGCAATTCACTGAGAAGATTTGCATAATGAAAATATTGAATTGAAAATGTTTTATGTGATTGTGCGTTCTTGTGTATATCATTGGAGATGAAAGATCGAAATTGCTGACTTGCTATTCATTTTGACCTGTTTGACAGATAGCTCCGGAAATGAGAACTGAAACGTATACATATCGCGGTGATTTTATGCGTCTGCTGCGGTTAAATAAAGCAGGATCATCAATGATTAATCTGTTGTACATCATTAGTAGGCTTGAAGAAACATTATGTGGAGAATGAATACCACATATGTTTAACGGGATATTAATCCAAGAGCAAGATAGAAACGAGGTTTGCCTGAGTGTCGAAAACGAGGTTGAAAAGCGACGTCCAATACGTCTAAGACAATGAATTCAGCATGTTCCGTATCAACAGGATTTACCATATTACACGATTGAGGCAAGTTGTTTTTGTGACTGCAGTAACTGATTATCGATTTATTGTTGTCCTCTACTGATATGACTCATTGTCGTCCACAACTTTCAATGCACCTTTTCGAATCAAAGGAAGAGTTTTGTGATTTCTTCTCCAAATTTTCGTCAAACTTTGAGAAAGGTAGTACTGTCAATTTATTATGTAACAAAAACCTGCAAAGTTATTTCGAACTAAGTGTCATTACATTTTTAGTGTCCATAGCAAACGTTTCCCTTGTTATGTGACTATTGAAGTAGGAGATGGGCAGTTTGATATTGACAATATTATCAAAAAACTAGTACTATTCACTTGAATATCTTGGTTCTTATTACCTATTAAACATTTTGAATAACCGAAAGAAAAAATCGTATGATAATATTTTCAGATTGTAACTTGGCGGTTTTTATTTATGATCGGCTTTTAACTTCAAAAGTTTATTACCGTATTGGTAAGACCCTTTTTTCAAGAAAAATCATCCGAATTCTTTGCATATAATGATTGAATTGCATAATTTCCTGAAGTCCGTTATTCTGTTTCTGATCAGAAGGTATGTAAATGGTCTGCTTTTTACACCCTTGTTGGCATCTCAAAAGAATATCCCGACATAATCGTCAGTCTTGCTACACAAAGAAGCAATGTATGCAACAGCTATTCACAATATCCAAATACTGAGAAACGTTTTTCCTACTTTGGCATTATTGGAAAACGGTATTGTGATGCAAGCCTACGTGATGCTCTGAGAGCGTCAAGTCATTGCAGAGGGATCAGCTGATAGTTTTTTGCGTTACCGTGTATAACGGAACATCACACCCACCAGCTTTGTAAATATTATGACCTGGATACGTTTCAATTATATCTCAAAGGTACCAGAAAGGGAAAGATCACGACAAAGTGAGGTGTTCCTCATATACTGTGTGATGACAAAGGTGACATGAAAAAATTACATGATTGTTTTCTTAAACTGTCTGCCAAGTTTGAGTTGTTTTTAATGTCTGCGTTTAGAAAATCCAGGTTCATGATGCCTTACTTGGATATAGCCGATACAATTTTGATTCTTTCTTGAAATACTGACATTAAGTGATGTACATTGAATACTCAAAACTTCAATATGCTCTAGGAAGACAAAGGATGTTAAAGACATCATTGTAGATGTCAAATCTACAACGCAAGCAATATATTGGCAGCAGTATGAGATAGTGATCCTTTGGTCTTCAGCAAACAAGGTTGCAAACTTTTAAAGAGCAAATAGAGCCACTCATCTTGTTTATCTAGAGATGAGAGTTACTCCTGAGAGTATTTACCAGTGAACAATGCAATGGCAATGCGTCAACATTACAAGTCAACTTTTGGTGATACTGGTAGAACATACTAAAAGGAGTCTTTGAGTCAAATGCACAAAAAATCGTTTTAATGTGGTATTTGATGTTTCTAGGACACTTTCGTCAAGAATGTAAGACACCGATAGATGACAATGTTAGTGTAAATAACAAATGATGGTATACTATGACAGAAATCGCAAAACGCACGAGGTTTTACATTAAATAACGTATAAACCTTAGAAAAGGTCATAAATGTTGTTACATGACAATAAAGCAACAGCTTTCCTCGAACCTTTGGACCCTGGAATTGGCTTCCACAATCTAGTTATCCTCTTCAGCACAATCCCTAATCGTAGTGATCATTAACATTCCCTTCTGTCATGTGCTTTACTCTTCTAGTTTCGATGGAACATACTCATTTCATCTTCCCATGTTACGTATAGTCTTCGTCTCTAACCCTTAAAATGCCGGGTGGTTATTTTTCTGTCCATACCATTCTGTCTTCCTATAAGATGTTTTGTTCATCTCCACCTAACCTTACACAGTATAACAACACTTTTACACTATTCCTTTTATTTGACTTCTCATCCACTCGTTGTTACATCTGTTCTTGAGTGTTATCTTAAAGATCCTTCTCTCTGTTTCTTGTTGTTTTCTTTTTAGCTGCACGTCATGTTACTTGTCTGTCCATCAAGCATCCTGTCTTCTCATAACAATGTGTTCATCTCCACCTAACCTTCTTACTCTATATAACAACAATTTAACACTATTCCTTTTACTTGATTTCAGATTTATTCAATTGCTCCCTCTGATCTTAAATTTTATCTTAAAATCTTAATCTATGTTATTGGTTAATTCGTCTTTAGCTGGACGTCTAGATACTCTTCTGTCTATCAATCATCCTGCCTTGCTATTACATGATTTGTTCATCTCCACGTAGCCATCTTACACTATTCAACAAAACCTTTACACTATTGCTTTTATTTGCGGACTTTTCTTTTTAGCTGCACGACTTGCTGCCGTTCTGCCCATCAACAATTTTGTCTTCTTATAAAATGATTTGTTTATCTCCACATAGCCTTCATGACTATATAACAACACTTTTACACTATTGCTTTTATTTAACTTCCGATTTACTCAATTGCTTCCTCTGCTCTTAAATGTTATCTTAAGGATCCTTCTCTCTCTTGCAAGTTGTTTTCTTTTTAGCTGCACTTCTTGTTACTTGTCTGTCCATCATGCATCCTGTCTTCTTATTACGTGATTTGGTCATCTCCACTTAACCATCTTACTCTATATAGCAACACATTTACAAAATTTCTTTCATTTGACGTCTTATGTATTTATTGCATCCTCTGTTTTTAAATGTTAAGGATCCTCTCTGTTTCTTGTTTTTTCTTTTTAGCTGCACTTCGGGTTACGTTTCTGTCTGTCAAGCATCCTGTCCTCTTATAACGTGGTTTGGTAATCTCTACCTAACCTTCTTACTCTATGTAGCAACATATTTACGCTATATCTTTCATTTGACTTCTTATCTATTTATTGCATCCTCTGTCTTTAAATGTTTAGGATCCTTCTCTCTGTTTCTTGTTGTTTTGTTTTTACCTGCACTTCTTGTTACTTGTCTGTCCATCAAGCATACTGTCTTCTTATAACGTGATTTGGTCATCTCCACCTAACCTTGTGAATCTATGTAGCAACACATTTACGCTATTTCTTTTATTTGACTTCTTATAAATTTATTGCATCATCTGTTTTTAAATGTTAAGACTCCTTCTCTCTGTTTCTTGTTGTTTTATTTTTAGCTGCACTTCTTTTTATATGTCTGTCCATCAAGCATCCTGTTTTCTTATAACTTGATTTGGTTATCTCCACCTAACCTTCTTACTCTATATAGCAACACAATTACGCTATTTCTTTTATTTGACTTCTTATCCATTTATTGCATCCATTGATTTGAAATGTTAAGGCTCCTTCTCTCTGTTTCTTGTTGTTTTGTTTTTATCTCCACGTCTTGTTACTTGTCTGTCCATCAAGCATCCTGTCTTCTTATTACGTGATTTGGTCATCTCCACCTAACCTTCTTACTCTATATAGC
>JANTCA010041636.1:0-41120 GCA_024741275.1 Chironex yamaguchii
TCATACTCTGAGGAGTGTCAGACGAAAAAAGCTTTTAAGTATGTTTTTAGCGCAATGTCGCAAATTTTCAAGGCGAAATTAAACATTCCTTCTGCATTCTAAAACGATCTTCCGTATTACCAAAGATAAGTCACTATACACAACGGTTTCCCAAGTACAACGTGGAATGCTGTATAAAGCTATTTGTGACAAGCAATGCGAACTTAGGCCAACAATGTAAAATACTAGTTTACTTATGAAGTGCATTGACCGTGGCAACAACAAAACTCTGGAAGGTTCCAATCTAAGCCAAAACATTGAATTGATATAGACATAATAAAAATATTTTAAATAGGGAAAACACATTCACAATCTAAGAAGAGACAAATTCCTACCAGCATGAATCCATTTTTTAAGACATCAGGGGATAGTGTTGATTTCTCCTGCCGGGCCTGAAAAGGAAAGGAGAGAACAAGTGCTATAAAACTTGTTAAATTATGTTGCCTTCTGTCATTTTAAGAAAAAAAACCCCTCATTAGTACCCACAATATAAACTAGTATCTCAAACCAGTATTTCACTGACACAAATTCAAACATAACCCAGTACGACTTTGCAATGTAACTGATGCTTAGCTTTCACTAAAAAAACACGAAAAAAAATCCAAACAAAGCCATGAGAGCAATGCATATCCCTCATGCATTAGTACAAGAGACATGCAGCTGAATATGAGTGAAATGCCAAAATTGGGTCACACCAAACAGGCATTACGCTAAAACGACAGGTGGTTTCGGAAGAAATACGCAACAATAGAAATGCAAGATTTGAAATTTAGAAATGACTGTCCGGTACGAAGAAAAGTATTTCAACACGTAGCATACCTTATCAACCACACCCTTCAGATGATGCTTCCAAAATGTAACATTTGCATTATAAACTTGTTTAATATTTCCGAAAAGTTTATCTGGCTCAACCTAAACATTAAAAAAAGGATCATATCATAAAACAATGAATAAAAGTACAGGCTATAACAGAAATTCAAGGGGTAGTAATACGGATCAACAAAACTGAAAATCTTTAAAATAAGATGTAGAACAGCCACTCTTATTATTCTTTACTGGAGATCCAGTTTTTTTAGTTATGCGTACAACAAACATAACTAACACTACCCACAAACATAACTAACACTACCATAATCACACAATGGGAAACTGCCAACAATAGAACTTACAGTTTCAGTCCTTCGTGGCCAAAAGAATATAATTTATAGAGATAATATGACTCAAATTTGGTACCTGACAGCAAAGTACACAGGAAAGGACCCGCATTGGGTACCAACACGCTCTACGTCAATAGTGACAATAACAGCTGTAAAAATTTAAGCTTTATTCTTGCAAAATATAACCGTATGCTTACATCAAGAAGATGTTTTTCAGCTTGGAGTCCCTCCAGACACAACTGAAATAGCTGTGAAAATAAAGACAAAATTGCAATCGCTGATGATCGGAATATCAATAGTCAATATTGCATTTAAGCATAATTGTGATAGTAATAATTCCCATAAGATAATAATGCCCATAATACATTTTTTAAGATGACAGATTTTCAAAGATAGACTTGAAAAAAACTCTTCACAAAGTCCTTATACTTTAGCAAAAACTCCAAAATTCTACGTTTTTTCTTCCCAAGTCAAAAAGACCCGCTGGCTTACATAATCACTTCCTTTATTTCTCTCACACTACATTACAACAGTTCACTTCATTCATAATACATTACAAGACAATGCCAGCCATTGCATTGCACAATGTAGGCCTGTGAATGCACAACACACCTGATTTTACACACTCGAACACTCCCTTTAAATTCAATCTAAACATCTCTGAAATCGCAGATGAAAAACAAGCTACGTAACAATTACAGGATTTAGATCACAGTTGATAAATCGGATAAAAAAAGAAACCTGTAAAGGAAATTAAATATCATTCTTGTGAACTTGAAAAAAACATAAGCAAGAAGAGTACAATGAAAATTCTTTACCACATTTCTGGAATACACAGAAATGGAAGAAAGGCTTGACGAACTCACCTCGATAATAACACGGAGTTTACTAATATACGACACTTCCGTCGTAAGAAGCTCCCAAATAGCTTCCTGCTGATCGCGTAATTTCTTTGGCATATCTGGTGAATACGAGATAACCATTGTCCATGATTCTTCCTGCAAAAAATACCACAAATGATACTTTATTATAAAAACGCACACCTGCCATCAAAACGTACAAATGAACGTACAGATCTAAAACAGTTTAATAGGCACAAAAATGAAATTTGCCATTAAGCGTGGATACATGGTAATTACTCTCATCTTATATATTTCTCCGGCCTTTTCTGCTGTATTTTCGACAGTTATGGAAACAAGTTTGATGATGGGGTTATTCGCATGATGTATGCGTACTCACCTGAGACAAGGCTCATTAAAACGCTCACCGTATTTTATGTATCAGAAACAACGCGTTACGTCATGGTAATACATACTCGCATTGACTGGGATTATCAGTTAGTTTACGTATTCAGTTGAAATACTGCATAATAGTAACTAACGTCCTATAAACAAAGATGTTGCAGTCATTGGACATCCTTCAATGTCCTCTCTAGTCAATAAATACTTCTTACTTAAAACAACCGTACACAAAAGGTAACCTTTCGTCCTTTCCCCGCCATCAAACGTCGAATTGCAGCTCAGAGAATGCTGAGTTGGTCCCAAGTACACAAGTTTTCGAAGAAACCTTTTCGAAGGCCTTTGAGAAAATAAAGATTTATTGCATGAAATAACAATTGGCTTACGTGCTCAAATGCCAAAACACCTAACATTATATATCAATAACCCTTTGCCGTAAACAACCAAATCTCTACTTTTGACAACACATGATTCGTAGCATATGAAGTAGCTTGAGGGACTGATCTTACCATTCGAAATGACTCAGGATCATAACTATTATTTTCTTTATCTTGTAACAATACGTCGCTTTCAATTCCATGAACGGTAAAGAAGCTTAGAACATCCTGAAATGTCCGCGACACATCCTGAAAAACAAGGTATGAGATGTTAAGACGGTCATGTTAGCGTCAACTGGTTGATTATAGGACTAAACGAGGTGACTTCAGTAAAGTTACGAACACTACCTGCAGTAATAATTGTTTCTTCCACCTAAAGGAGTAAGCCGAGACGGACAAAGCCCGCCTTCTTGCAATTACAAATCGAAGGTTTTGTGACATCTTGCTGGGTCAGTAGCTTTGATGAAATCATGTGTTAGTTAGTACCAACAAAAGTGACGAGAAATGATATTCTTGTGACCTCACGTTTTCCTGTTGTCTTCTGAATATCTACACCAAAAGTCAAAATACTTGCTGCTCTTGCTGTCATTGACATAGGAAATTGAGAAAAGACTTCATTCGTTGACCTTCTCTGCTTTGACCCTTTTTATTACCGTAAGACTTGATCGATTTAAAACAAGGAAAACCAAAGAATGTAACACTATTAATAGTTACAGATCACAGGAGCGTGACATTAGCTACAGTTTGGAGTAACAAGACAGTCAATGACTTATCCAATTGTACTTTGCAACACAAAGATTCATCATTAAATTTCTAATAGATAGTCAAGAGAGTATAGACAATATTTACTTTTCCCCATTAGTGTACACTATTTAAGCACGGAGTGCAGTGTTGGTAAAATATACAAGGATTCCAAATATAGTTGTATACGTAACACGTGTCATAGGCCAACTAACACCTCAGCGATAACATTATCCAATATATCCCATTACAAATTTCACAACCCTAGTAAATACCATATCTTAAACACGCAGACAAAGACTGGACACTACTGTTAACGGGCCTGTCAAAGCAAATTTAGCTTGCTCTTCAGGTGCCACGAAGTTTAATTTGGCAATTTTTACGAAATTGTCTTGACCAAAACCAAATGCAGTCTTAGACCTAAAGGGGACCATTAACATCATCAGTTACGCTACGGCTTAATATTGTCACTGAGTTCACGAAGTCCGGCATATCGCGACAGTATTTCTACTGTTAAGCGCTCAACCGAACGGCACATCATAGTACATATATTACAAGGTAGTGTTAATCCAGAAGAGATATGATGCCGTGGCAGGTTACCTTCAGTGGTATGAGATTGCGGAAAAAAGCTTCCGCAATGTTGACTTTTTTTCTACTAAGTTTAGTGAAAATCAAGTTCCCCCTTTTTGAAAGCACAATAATTAGCTTAAAAGAAGTACCTTTGGTCACCGTCTTTTTTCAAAGAAAAAAACAATCATAACGTCTGCGATTTCCTGGGCAAGGACTCCTTTAAGAACATAACTTTCTGGTCCATGTTATTCTCGTAAAACGTTTTATATGCAACTCCGTCATTGCAAATTAAAGTACTCCCAAATTCTACCACATATTAACTAAGAAAATTAATGTAAACGATGTTATATTTAATATGTTTAACATAACCACAGGAATCTTTTTCGAGTACAAAGTTGCGGCCTCATACCACGTGTTGATTAGTTAGTTATGGCAATATAAAAATGACGTATGTAGCTTCCAAACATTCATGTCTTTCTAAAGCGAGGTAAAATTTTGCGGTGTACCGTCCTCGTTTTCTACGTTGAATATTTATCTCCTCAAGCGTATCTCTTAATCTAACTAAGGCGTGACCAGTTTCTCGACATGGTCCATCCGAGTCAACTTCTTAGATTCTACTTTGGCCAATATCACCAAGATAACACAATCAACAGATATTGTTAATTCGTGCTTACCCATATGTTTAACTTACAATGCATAATTACATTTGAAATTTAATAAGAAACCAAACATCATAAACGTGGATCACCTAGATATTAAATCCGAAATAAAACTATCAAAAAGGACGAATTAGGGCATAAACTAATATTTGTAAACTTCTGTAGGATCATCGTTTAGATTACATGCCGTTACATTACACACACAGTCCACCAAAATACATAAAAGACCTTATTTGCAGTTGCTATCGCGTACCATATGGTCTAGTCGTTTCCTAATTTCCCTGGGCATCGTAATTTCCCTTTCAATAAGACAATGCCGGCATTTTCTACTTCGTTTTGTTATGGCAAGGCCCTGCTTAAGCAGTCGGAAAAGTACAGATTCGCGGTTTACCCCAAAACATCAAACGTAGTTGTCAAGTTATTGTCTATAGACATCTCTTCACTATGAAATAAGCATTCCATTGGCAAGAATAAAAGAAAACGATAGAAGCATATTACTGCCAGGTAAAAAGTGACTTGTTCTGCGTTCGCGCAAGCAAGATAAGACCCAAATGACAATGATTACGCGACTGTTACCTTTAATTTGATTCAAAACCGATTTTTCAATCAATTTCCGAACACTAACTTGTTAGTTTACCTTCAAACGTGGTGCTGAAAACAGACCGGATCTTCTCTGAGGCATCCTTGATTTGCTGTTCGGGTTGGTACTCTCTGGTGAGGACAGGGAAGCTTTCTGTTCCTCTTCACCAAGGTAGGCCATGATATTTTTCCTCGATCTCTGACTCTGCACGAAAGAAACACACCAAAATTAAGCAAGGTCGTATGTTTTGCATATTGTAGACCCGAATATTCATGGGGTAACATTGACCAACTGTGACGGATTCCATGTGAGGTAGCTTAATCGTAGATGGTTTAATGATCCATAACATCTAACGACTGGGTCGCTTTTTGTGCATCTAAAAAGACACTGGAGCTGACAAACCTATGCAAAACAATGACCTAGTGGGCTTTTGTAGATGAAAAGGATTGCTTAACATCATCACCATCGCCATATCACGGCTTTCACTGCAGCTCTGTATATGTATATGGTTAATCTCAATTACCTATACAATTCAATTACATATAAAAAATGCTTACAACAAAAATACCGCAACTCAACCCATTGGCAGATCCCTTCTGTGTTCCATGGATTTATGACATGTCTTGACAATACAGAATGCTTGTGTAGACTTAGAGAAGCTTAGAATTAGACGTGTCCAAAATTCTGTTTGTTCAGATTTCAAATCCAAAACGAAACGGCCAATATTTTTCCAAAATATGAAATATTCCTTAACATGGTAAAAACTAACGGAAAGGTTGTTTTGCCTACTTGACACGTTATTCCTTGAACATAGACAGATATACAGTACTATACACTACGCATTCCTCTGAATCATAACAGCCTTTTCAGAAAGGTGAGATTATGCATTTTTCTGAGTCCAATAATGAAATTTTCGTCATTTCCTCGTTCATGTATCGGCGAAATACGAACCCGGGCTTTTTTCGTTTCGCGAGATATTTCGTTTATTTTACACGTCTACTAAGAAAGGTACGTCACTCTTAATGAGAAAGTTTGTACAACTACGATTTCTTTACAAAATGTGTAACATATAGATCGTAAGAAGGTGAATACCTAAATATATGAACATTGCCGGCAATGACATAGAAGGCAGGTTCTATCAAGATCTTTACATGTTACTCTGCGTTTAGTGACATGTGAAATGAAAACTTTTAAAACGTTTACGAGCACCATACGCAGTATCTAAAACTAACACGTGAGACTTCAAAACATAATGCAAACGAGATCAAACTATGATTTTACACTGCAAGAATTACGAGCAACAAATACAACAAAACATGGATCTCGACGGGATAAGGTAGGGCAATTAATATGCTTCACTGCAAAAAGTTCTTACACTCCATCGACAGTAGAATGCAATCAAGTTGAAATGTACATGGATTCGATAGGACTGCCCAAGACCTCTTTGTGGTAAACACCGCAATGAAAAAGCCTTACGTCGAGTACGTTACCAGAGAATGAACAAACAAGGCCCCATATAAAAACAACATAAGCTTTGCAATCACCAAACCATAAAGATATTAAATCAAAGAGTTAAACAAACAACAGAGCGGGATTCGAAGATGAACCATAAAGAAGGGAATTCAAGTACTCGCAATTCATCAGTTCTGGTGATAACATGCAGCTGCAGACTTCGTGATTTTAGTATTAATACATGAGCTTATGTCCTCGTTGTGATGATGCCTACAATAGCCCAATGCTCTGATCTGTCCAAATTATATGCTACAACCCTGATACGTACCTCAGTAAAAGAGACACATGGAGAGCTCGAAGAGCGTGTAAGTTTAGGTCTCCTGAGAATGGAAGGGCTCTGAAAAAGCTTCATTTTCCGAGACTTGTAAGGTTGATATCTTTATTACAGTGATAGTCAAAGAATGCAAGTCGCAAAATGAAAAACAAATCCTCGTAGAATAAATCTAGTTATGCGGATCCAAATATCTGACAACCATGCCCATAAGTTATATGCAATTCCGACGTCAGAAGCATATGAAAGCTCTCCATGTCCAATATGTGTTGCTTAGCACTAGCAAAGTAATACTTCCGTTTTTCCCTATTGCTGTATATTAGCCCAAAAGAAGCTCTTTTTCTTCAAATTTGACTTGGAAATGCAAAATCCAAATATACAGTCCAAACTAATACGGAAACGCAAATCAAGGTATTACACCAGGCAACAAGTGACACAGATGAAGTCGAAGGAAAAATAGAATCTGTGGGATTCCTAACAATTGTACACATTTATTTCAATGACCAAATATCAGGTATCCTAGCATTTTGCCATCACTATAAGACGACTTCCACCTGACGCGCAGTACAAGGGCCCAGGTGACTTGCACAAACACTCAACTTGGTCCCTCAAAGTAACAAGGGAGCAATAGTTGCCTACTTGTTAGTGGGTCACTGAAGGTGTGATGACAGCAAGCCAAATTTGACTCCTGCTCTTCTGTATCTATAAACACTAGTACGCCTTTACTCGTCTCATCCGAAATGACCTGAAAATGTACTCATGAATTCTCGACGCATTCCTTGAGCTTTGCAGATCTTTTGCAGTATTGTTGTAACTTGAGACGATTACGTGAATCACTGATTGTACCTGTACGATGTCAAAAAAAAGCGCAGACTGAAAATCTCATTCCAGCAACTGATAGCACGGTTCTCCCACCGGAACTTAGAGTAAAGTCTGGATTAAAACTGACAGCTTTCATGAATTTTAAACATCATGGATTAGTATTTCTGTAAAAACACATTGAGGAAAATATGCAACAGCAAACTGCTACAATTGTACTCCTTTTAAGGCGGTTATGGTTCTCTTATCGATAGGCTTTCCAATACTCTTTCTCCGTCCTCAAAGAACATAAGATAATAACTCTTCTCGAAAGAAACTGTATCTTTCCTTGATAACTAAGCAGCACTCATAAAGGGAATTACTTGCACGTGATAAGAAACAAGGGTCTTGCCAGCTCGTGTGGAAGATCTGTTTTCAGACCCTTCTTCAGTGACATGGATGATTAAACTTAAGTTAGAAGAAAGCCATGCTGCTGTCTTACGTAATCGACTACAATGAACCAGACGACTTGCGGTCAACAGAATTTTAAGATTCATCTTTTTTGTCTCATATTAACCACCAACAACTCATGCGGCAAAGGTAGATGTATTTTCCCTTCAGGTTTCTCTTTCCACAAAACTGTAACGAAGTATCTGATCACAACACCAGGTGTAAGTATATCGACGTCAAAAATGTTATACAGACGTCAAAGAATCCACTGAGAAAATCATATGCAGAATTGAACTTGCTCCACAGTTACACCAATGGAACTGGTCTGAGTGTTATTAGGCATCCGGAGGGTATGTAATTATTACTAAGAGTCGATTCCTTTGTGTAGTACAAAGTCAATTGCGACTAACAGTCGTTCAAGACTCTCATACGTAACAACGCAGTGAGATATTAGGTCCTAATGATCACGTCAATGACAATGAATATCACTTCTACTTAGTGACGATGCGTTTAATTGCCGCTCTGGCGAGATAGAATGCCACAAATTAGCAATAGTTGAATTACATAGAACATTTAACAACTTTATTGTCTTGAAAATGAGTATTTCATACACGGGCTAAGTCGAAAAAAGCAAAGTGAACAAAAAAATTACACATGAAGGATAAAATAACAAATCGTAACTTGGAACTAGCTAAATTGCCACCTTTAAAAGACAAAGAAGGATAGAAATGGCTTCGAAATAACAAGACTGGAAAAGTGCTTTGAACTAACACAATACCAAATCTGAGCCAATGACAATGGTACCCTAGTTTGCAAAAGGCAGGGCCGGGCAGCACAGAAAGTATCTCATAGGTGAGGACAAGACTCCTTACCTTAAGATTGGTATTAAGGGTTGCGTATCTTGGTTTGATACGTTGAAGAATACTTACTCCTTGAAAAAAAAATCTTAGTCAACATCACCATATGGCATTTTTCTTTTGGAGGTTTTAGAAATTTAAGCTTTAGAAATACATTGCTGTATCTAGTATGGCAATTTTTCATAAAGCCGAACATTTGTCTCCCATAAAAACAATCGCCATATTTGATCTGAAACTCCCAGCTGTCTGATTGTCAGTCTCTATCTCCTTGCTATTCGTTAAAAATTACAGTGTGAGACCTGTCGTAATGGGCGGGGATGTCAAATCCTTCAAGACAGAATTTTTGTTCACCAGTACACAAAAATAAAGTATTCAGAAAATGGAATAAAGGATAAAAAGAATTAATTATTGCTTCGGGCTACACTCAATGAAAATTGCTGGGTATCCAATGAAGAGCCTTAAACTGTCATCATTACAATGTACAGCCAACACAAATATTCCTTTTCCGGTTAAGTAACTCCTTACTCCGCATGGGCTTAAGTAGCATTTTTGAAGTATTGGAGACTTTACGGCTAATGGATCTAACAAATAATGAACAGACAATGCTTTAAGTAGTCATTTATTCCCTTAATCCTTTCACAAGGAACAATTTCAAGATTACTGGGGAACCGTTGTGACATGGAAGCATAACAAACAGTACTTAAGATAAGTGCCGTCATATTCATGACAATTGAAGAATAACAGCTTCTTTTGTTGTCTTAAAACGCTGGTTTCAGTAAATTCCACTAGTAATTGATCAAGAGATCGCAGCTATAAATAGAATAAATCTCTTGTATGCACTGTTAAATACATAATAGATGCCATTTTGTTTGGACGGTATTAAGCAGTAAAATATGTGGCAGCACAATTTAAGAAAACGATGGTGAAGCTTCTCATCCGGTAATCAAGAAGATACAATAACACAACACAATAACAGACAAATAATATTACACCCTAGTACAGTACACAAATCAAACCCTGGATCACAACATTGACTTAACTCTTATCCGCAACCATCGCGGCCACCAACCTTACCAGATGCTAACATTCTATGGCTTTGAAATGGCACCTACTAACTGCGAGAAAGTGTCAAGGCCGATGGATGTATTCATTAAAAGGAGACAGAATTACAGGTGTTGTTTCTTGTTCCTAAGAGTACTCTTCGCTACCTATTAAAGCACACGTATATGCAAACTGTTATGTGAAGACATGTAGTATGGTACATCTCGATGTATGATAACAGACTCAACTTGTATTAGGACTTTTATTGGTGTCCACGTTAACATCAAAAGCGGTGCATTTATGACACCAACTTTTGTCGTTCTGTCTGTCTATCGTTCTATCTTTCTGTCGTTTGTCCTTTGTCGTTTTGTCTTTCTATGCATAACAAAAATCACGAGAAGCAAACTTTTGCCGTTTTGGAACAAAATAGTACAAACAAGGTAACCGCCAGCATTTACTGACAAATGTTGCCATGTTCGCAAATTCACATGAATTGTCTTTAACTTAAAATATGTCATGTTGCTTTATCAAGGCATTTAGATCATGTAAAAGTAGGCATGGTCCCTAATTGAGCATTAACTGTCAAACTGACAGGACTAATCCAGCGCTTCTTCCTTCAAGTGGAATTACTTCCCTCTGCCTACGTCTTATGGTATTTCTGACGCGCTACCTATGTATGCACTACTCAAATGGGCACTGTCACAAAATGCATGCGTGACAACCAAGGAAGTATTTGACAGGAAAAATGTATGAGTACGTGTATGTACCGTCTTGCAATTTGTTGGGAAGTCCATTGCATGTGTAAGATAATTCAGTCTTGTTTGTTGCTTCCATGAAGTTAGATGAAATAATTCAGCAAGAAATTTGTAAGGAGCAAAACTGCAAAGGATTGTCTGTTAGTTTTCGTTGTATTTCTTCGTTGTATTTCTTATTATAAAAAGAATCGGGGGGGCTGAGTTTCCCCAACACATTTTTGGTCCAAAATGAATTTTTAGAATAGTCAGCAACACACGGCAACCCTTGCTTGCGCCAGTTGCATCAACAAGAAAACACTGGGATTTCCCGTCTGGTGGCATAAGCATTCCACTTGCACGGCAGGTAATTGTTGCACCCCTTTGTAATGTATCAAAAATGAAATAAGCACTGAGGCACTCAAACTAATGTAACCTACAATCTGCTCTATCTGAGATCACAAGCTCTCGTCATCTGGTTCGCACTGAGGACGACTGGAAAAACTAGATCCTAGTCACTCTTCACCGTACGATGTTACCAATTCTGCAAGGTAGCGATCGACAATGATGAGATGAAATAATGTAACCAAGTTGCAAATATCAAAACCTCAAAAGTTCTAACGTATTTTGTTAAAGAGGAGGTTATAACTCACCGAATAAATTTTGTTTACGGAATCCTTTCGAACAGCGGTGAATGCAGACTTCCGATCATTGTCATCGCGTTCCTGTTTAGCCATAGCAATGATTCGTTCATCAACTTTCATATCTTGAATAGCTTAAATGTACGGAAAAAGCTCATTGTTACACTGTAAATTTTCACCAAACTGATCGTGACTACAAGAGCAACAGGAGGACTTAGGCAAAGACGTATAGTGGTAGTTACATTGGTTCTCCAGGTTACCTGGAACCACATTTTGTCCCTCACTGACAGATCACATGAAGGGCAATGGTAGTACTCTAGCATAACACACTCCTTTTACTAGAATTATTTTTGGTCTTCCATTAATAACGGTTAGCCTTCATCCTCTCGGGGTTAATTTGCAACATGCTCTCTAAAATTGTACTGGTTCCAAACGGTACAAATCGAGTGCTTAATCTTAAAAAAAAAAAAGAAGCCTGCCTAATAGCACCTAAAAAGATGTCACAAAACGTAGTGGACGATCATTAACCAAGGAACATTTGCCAACAGATAGTCAACCACGAATATAGCTACAAACATGATACGATTAATTATTTGACCTACCTCGAACATGCAAAACGTTTCCTCCAAGTGGAAATGTATCAAATGCAAGTGGTAATGGCGTATTCGACGCCTCCAAAAACACCGAGTGAGTATCGAAACTCAAATTTCTGTTTTCATACATATGTTCAATAGATTCTCTGTTTTAACGAGAAAAACAGATGCGAATAAAACGAGATGCGCCCTACCGTGATGTCCAGACATAAAAGTTATTGAATTTCAGCGACCAAGCAGTCAAAAAATGAGAGGTAATGTTACTCGTGATTTTAACTATAATCTTTCCAATTCTACTTATTACTTCTTCTTAAATAAACGAAAAAGGGTACAACTACGTTCGAGGAACACGTCAAACCAGGTTAGTCAAGGAACAAAACCAAAGACTGGGAAAACGTTGCAGTTTGTTAACATGCGAGTGCCGCGCATCCTTTGCATATATATATATTTTTTCATAACTTCTTTTTGAAGGCTCAGAATACAAATGAAAAGTGATTTAAATATACATTGAAGCACTCTTTCCAATTCATTTAGCACCTTCCACGGGCACCTCATTTCACATTTCAGGAAATAACTTGAGCACCACATGTTCGACCCAGTTGCACCAGCGTTTGTCAAGGTCAGAACTCCATTCAGTGTAAGACGGATACGCAATTCCCTCGTGCTTTGGTCAGCTCCCTTAGCGAGAGAATGGGAAAGAGTTTGGGTAGAGACAAGCAATCAAGTAGGGAGACCGTGGAGGGGTAACTAGGAAACTCGTCAAAGTGGTTATGCTAGCAAACGTGTGTTCCCGAACTTTAGTATTGAAGTACCTAGCTGGGAAAGTGGCTTGGAGCTGGCCGGGGGCGAGGGTGGGGTTTTGGACTAGGTGGCTGCGTACATAACAAGGCGAGCGTCCACACTCTGCGGTAACTGCGTACCTAGAAGGCTGGTAGGACGCAAGACAGAGCGGTACCGGGATAGCATCGATCTTTCAACATTCTCTTCTTCTCCAAGTAAACAGTTAAACATCTGCACATGTACATCCACAAAGCCCCACAAAGCCCCAAAGAAATCACAAGCTACTCAGCGCACACAAGGTAGTTCCATGGTAGCAGAGCACCGTGACAACGGACTTACTCAAACTGAAAGTGAGGTAAAAAGGCGCAAATGGAATTAGAAGAACCTAACTGCCGGATGACATGCACATAAACTAAGAAACAGCAACTATTACATTCCTTGGAAGCTTGCTGCGCTTAAAATATATTTCTAAGCTATTTAAAAGGAAACGATCCTCTTCGAAGTAAAACTCACCAACAGGAAATTAAAAGTTACAGGAGACAACCGTGTTTTACTAATACTACTTACTTTAAGGACTTTCCTTTTAATGCGGGAAGAATTTCCACTTGGTAACTTCCATCTTCATCATCATAGAAACGAATCTTAATAAATTCACGACCGGGATCCTTAAATGAAAAAAGGAGAAAATCTCAATACCTCCAATTCCTATTAATTATATTTTCAATCTTCTTGTGGTACAAAACTTGAAAAGCGTATTGAAAATTTGCAACATTGCGCTAAAAACATAACTAAAAGCTTTTTTCGTCTGACACTCTTCAGAGCATGAAACGTCAGAAAGGTAAGTATGTGTATATGGTAACCTATTTATACGAAACATGAAGCAAAACTAGTCAATCCTAGACAAGAAAGGAAACAAAGAAAGAGAAAATAAAGAAACAAAACATTATTGCAAGAGTCGAAGTGAAAACACGAACGTCTCATACTCTGAGGAGTGTCAGACGAAAAAAGCTTTTAAGTATGTTTATAGCGCAATGTTGCAAGTTTTCAAGGCAATTATATTTTCTTCCGCTCGCGGACTGTAGCCAGCTAAAAGACGTAGTGTTACCCCTCCAAGCCATTAGAACTGACTTTGAGTAAGCACACAATAAATTTCCATGGCCGTCCTGCTAGCAAAATTTACTCACTTTGTGGTAAATTTGTGATACAAAACACAAGAAAATCACTTCTAAACTGCATGGAAGGTGAATTGTATGGAATGCACTGAAACCTGAGTTGTCTGAGCATACAAACAACATACAAAACACAGCCCTTGATACAACTCCAGCCTCGCGAAAACTACGTCACGAAATGCTCTTGTCCTCTATCTAAAGATAGCTGTACTTTACAACACGTTACTTTACAGCACAATAACAACATGGAAAGTACTAAAAGATTGACTGTGACTAAATGTGCGAGCAACAGGCACTTGGGGGAGGGGCTGCACGAATATGGCACCGCCATAATTACGCACAAATTCCTTGCTATTTACACGTGCTTCCAACTGGCTACGCAGAAATGGCCATGTTCCTTTGTCCTTACTGAACATCCAATATATCAATAAAAACTAGTACACGGTTTAACACAAATGTGATTTCCATTTAAGTACAGTCAACAATCCTTCGCCATACCGGATTCCTCAAAATATCAAGAAATGCCTCTAACGAACTTTCCGAGTGTCGCCTCCTTAATTGACGTTCAGGCTTGGGTACTATTTCGTCGATTTCTGGTGTTGAAATATGAATGACCGGCATCGTTCTTTGAAGTCTTCCCTTTTGAGTAAAGCGAGATCTGTTAAGATCGCTGAAGATCTGTGTGTGCCGCAATGAAAATGGCATAGTGTCTAGTATCTAAAGACCAGTTATTGTTCAATATCGAGACCAGATTGTTTCTGTAATCACCAGCCGTCCGATGAAATATGAGAGCAGGTTCATCAGGTATTAGAATATGTTGGCATCGACGAAGAGGAAAGTCTACAGTATATATATTGCCATCAGATTACACATTAAGATACAACACATTGCAACCAAGTCCATATCGGCCAGAATATTAACTAAAAGGAAGTATGGAATTCAGTCGCAAATCCATGTTTTCACAGTAGTAGGCCAAGACAAAATCGAAGTAGTCATGTTCGACCCAGTTTACTTTTAAAATATAAACTTAACGAAGCATCGTGATCAGTCTTTCACGCGTTACTGGTTATTTCAAGTTTATAACACGTAACATCTTACATCAAATCAAATCTAAGCCAAGATAGTGGACACGTGAAATCCACTCCATATTTCGTCACCCAACGAGCAATCATTAACTAGTTCCAAAGTGAAGTGTTGTCAACTTTGTTTCACGTTTATGTCCTTCGAACATTAGTGCAATCAATTAGCTCTCTCTCTGTCATAAGAGTGGGTCGATTGTTGTTATCAATACCATGTGATCTTCTCGAGTCCCAACGCACTCATTTAGATGTGATAAGTGACGAATAATAATGAGTTCTTGAATCAGCAAAAAATAAACTGGTGGATTGCAAAAGAGTATAAGTAAAGTTGACCACTGGAGCTTCGAACCCGGGTCTCAAAATTGCATATCTGACGTCATTCTTCCTAGGCTTTACTGCTACTCGGGGATGTAATTGCGCATCGTTGCTGCGCCATGTTGTATTATCAGCGAATTACCACATTTACCGAATAATCAACATGGACAACGTTGTCTCCTAGCAACCTAAATGCAGTTAGGTGTTCTTCTTGTGCTTATGAGAAACTTTGATAAAATTACAGAAATACTGTTGTAAACGATGGGTTCAAAAAACAATAACAATGGAACCACTATTTCAGCGTTTCCGTTATTAAACGTTCATCCAGTAACGTCTTGATTGATTGTCAGCAAAAGTCATAGTTACAATCAAGGATTGCTTGAAACGACTTTCCAGAGTACTCAAAGGTGATTCCACAACGGGGGGAAAAGGGCAACAAATGACTTTTCGCCAAACATATAAATCGAATTTGCAAATATGGTAAACAAACGAGTTTTTCTAAGAAATACTCTGCTGGAAAAAACCAACTGGCAGTAGAGTACTGGATCGAATATTAATGAGGTTCTCTTTGACATTCAGCGTGCCTAATAATCACGATGACGACAAGCTATTGACAGGGTATACGCACAAAGTAATGTGTTTACACTAACAAAACCACAAAGTATCACCCTTCGACCACATGCCAATTTCAACAGCCAGTGTATAATGGAAAACTAAAGGAAATACCAAGAAATTTTGCTAACAAGGTTTGAAGCTTCAACTTTTGCCCCTATATTCCTACGTCTTATCGCTCAAGAGCCGACTACTAGTACTTACATCCAAAGGAAGTAGCTGAGAATGATCTAAAAACGTGTTTTCCTGTTCTTGCTACCATCGAAATGTATCCTTGGTACCACACTGGTGACTACGGCCAATCCCAACAACCAAAAGACAAGTCTGTACCCGACAAAGTCAAGCAAGTAATATACCGATGGAAACTGCAATTACTGATGAAATGAACGGTATGCTCTTAAAATTGGGGCGAAACAGCATACATAATGACAACAACAAATACTACCAGTACTACAAATTGTCTTCCTTAATGACAAGGACTTATACCGCCGGCTAAAACCAGACTTAAACAATGACGTCATAACTTTTTAAGCTTTGGACAGTTTGAATGACGAAATCACAATAAATTGACGAATAGATTAAGTCAAGGCGGCCGACGAACGAATGCAAAGACTAGCGATAACACTCATGTATTATGCAGCAGCTTATAGTAAGCATTAACCCTAAATCATAGCTGAAACCAAGACAAGTAAGAAGAAAGATGTGTCGATAGCAACGACCAGACGAAATCTTTAATTACCCTTATTCTCATCACGTATCTCATTTCTTTGAACCCGCATGGTCTAGCCGCCAGTGGTTAATGCCTGATATACCATTTAAAGTACTTGTGACCAACGTCTTACAATACATTCGTGAGCTTTTGCCTGTACCTACAAACGTCAGGCACTGTTAGCGGAGACATCAGCCAATTTTATCACTAAAGGCAAACATTTGGGGCATGCCGAACTCTTGAACTCTGGAAGCTTGCGAAGAGTAAAGCAGCCCAAAATAAATCATCAAGAGAAAATGTGTGGTACACAGGAAATTCCTTACAGGACCGTACTAACGTTCTACCCGTAGGTTGCAAGAGTAAACAACAAGTTGGATTAATGGAGGACGAATTGCTTGGAACGAGAAATTCACACTTCAACCCTTTTACTTCTCTCTGAAAAGCAAACTTCAATGAAAAACCCTTGAGTGTTGTCGTTGCAGATATACTTTATTCTAGTAATTCAATAGCACATTGCCAGTTTGCAAACTGTCACAAACTAGTATTGGTAAAGAACAAGAATACACGGTCAAATCGCTTATTTTCCAGTTTGAAAAGTTACAACGTATGTGTATTAGATATAAAAATGGAACTTCGGCTAACAATGCTCAAAAAGTAGCAGGGTTGCAGAAATGAACAGAATTGTCCAACCCCCCTTAAATTACCTGTTGGCAATCTAAGCCATCTGGACAATCTTGAATCCATTCAATCCTTTAAATCTTTTCAAAAATATTGCAACAACTTCCAAAAATTCATTGCTGGCACTATTTCAACGATAAGTACTCACTAATTACTTGGTAAGGCTCAAGTACACTGTGATGTTCGAACTTTTAATTAGTCTGCAGTGAAGCAAAACCTATGAAAAACTTAAGACTTGAACATGCGTTTCAACTATTTGTAATATTGACCCACACGTCAAAGGTTGATAGGGTTTTCTTCAGGATGTAAACCACGTTTAACATGATGATTCAATACTACAACAGTGGATTAATAAGAGATCGAGGATTAGACCCTGCGGCAGGGGACTAGAAACTTAGAACACAACTTAACGCAAGGTTCCTTGATAAATACGAAGAACCCGCTTAATCTACCGAAATGACAAAAGTGTCCACCGTAAAAATACCGACATCTTATAAAAACTTCGGGGCTATCAAACAATAAGTTTAATTATGGGGCAAAGTATAGTTAATGAGACCGTAAAGTTTGTGTAGGCCTAAAGTTCGAAGATAAATCATTCCGTCTCCTTTACAAGGGCGGTAAAGTAAGAAATGTTATATATTACCAAGCTCACCCCGCAGCCGATGTGGTATATTACATAACAGGATAATCTTGCAAACCAGGGGCTGCGTAACCACAAGTAAAATGCCATTGTTAAGAGAATGTAAGGGGAGCTCACCCCGATACAATGTCTCTTTCTTGTGCATTCCCTAATCCTAACACAGCACTAAGCTACGGTCGATGACAAGCATGCTAAAAGACAATCCAGCTGCAAACAAAGCAGCTAATCAAAATGCATGCTTCAATCAAAAGACACATTCTACCGATACTACCAACAATAACACAATGCTTGGTCACAGTCACACAGAAACGATGAGAAATATTTACGGTGCCAACAATACGACACAACTGTTACACAAAAGTCAGTGTGTCCCTACGACGCCAAAACAAAAGACGTTTGTATAACTCGAAAGAAACCGGACAGCTACAAAGACCATTGAGAACAACGCTGCAGCTTTCAAACTATAAACATCACCGTGATATGGGTGAACAAATAAGGTATGTCTGTAGTGCAATACCGAGCAAAAGAATGCAGATACAGCATATGACCAACTGAGAAAGAACATGTCCACTGATATCGCCAATCGTCCTTTGATTAAAATAAAACGTAACTGTCTTAACAATGATTATCCTACACTAACCAAGTTAAAACGATTCACTTGTCTCTTGTACTAATTCAATTTCACCACGCACCACCCAGAAGCCACTTTGCTGCCAACAAATGTTAATTCTTTCTCTTCCACGCTGTAATATACATGATTTAAAAAAACAAGCCATTCAAATTATACTGACCTTCGACAGCGGGTTTATAGTTTTGGTTACATTATGCATTCCTAATGCGTCGAGTAATGTGCAGAAATATATCAAAAAAGCAAAACCAATTATGTAAAATTACACTATTCAACAATTACTTACGTCAGTATTGTGCCTCCTTGCCTTTTTCCTTGATCCCGCAGAAATATTAAAGAACTTCCTTGCCGAGGCGTAACCTCGATATCTTTTATCACTGAAAGTTGAAAAGTAGATATATTAAAGTAGATGAAACGGTCAAGGCTAACAAATCCCCTCAAAATAGAAATAAGGTAACACAAACATAGCCGAAACATATTTACGACTGCCATCACAACAGTATTATCACTAAGACTAGCATCTTTCAGACCATACCTTCTCAGGATAATTCGAACTAACAACTGACTACTACTTGAGTGTTTTGAGAAACACAGTCCATCAAAGTCGGAGGTAACACGCATGTCGCTCATGGGCATCTAACATATTTATAGTAGGGGTGGGCAACACTTTTCCCTTGGTCAACGTCCTGACCTATTTTTATGGCAGCGCAGGTACATATTTTACTGACTCACAAAATTGTAGCGCCGTACGGCTAGTATATAACTATAAATAAATTTGTAACTTTACCGCCCTTTTGGAGAAGATAACGATCCATCCGCGAATTTTCGACTTACAAGGCCTTAGTCGACTTAGTTATACCACTTATTTTACTGACTTAATCGAAAAAGTAAAATATAAGATTTCTAATTTTTTATTGACTAAATTGAACTCTAGTACGTTACGGTAAAACCAAGGCCAGCACCTGTGGACTGTCTGTGCTGTAATGTCAAGGTTAACATGAACGTAGGGATGCTATTGAGTCTGTGTTAGTGAAAATAATCGATATACTTACAATCGAGGATCACTGTCATCCTCTGTACCGGAATCCGAATTGTTAGACTTCACGGACGGGGTCCTCCGAAAAGTTTTTGGCAAATCGAATCGCATGTGCGAGACTCCCGACTCGACATGAACATCGCGATCGCAGTCTTCACATAAGAGGAGCGGGGTCATATTATTGATCTCACGGCAGTCTGAATGGTGACATATCTATCATATTCCGAAACAAAAAAAATCGTAATTTGAATAACCCGTACTCACTTAAACAGTAATCCTTTTCTGTTACCTACTGTTACGTTAGTGTCATCAACACCATGAGACAAAAGCTATCAGAAACGAACAGCAAAACAATAACAATTCTACAACATTAAGAAAGAGCGACATTTTACAATTTGCAAATTAACCAGTTAATAAACAATGTATTACAAAAAGACACGCTTGACACATCTGGAAAGAACGGGTCATAAAATACCTTAACAGTGAATGGATAGTCACTTCCCTCGCCAAGGAAACAGTAGTGACCTGTATTTCATCATCTTAACGAACCCAAACTTTTAAAAGTACTTCAATCAAGCATAGCATTAACCAGGAACATGATGTTCCGAACATCAAATGTAAAGTTACACTTCGAGCCCCTTTGATGTCAAGATTGCCGATTTTTCTTTCTTGTGGACATTCATCACATTAATGATATAGTCGTTGTAGTAGAGGCGCACCAAAACACATGAAAAGCCAAAATGGATAAAAATGCAGTTCACATCACTTTATAATGAGTTCAATGAAAAAGCTACAAAATTGTGTGAACGTATACGTGCGTATAAGTTGTGCTTTGAACAAAATCATAAAGTGGATGTTGAAAAGACATTGGGACCAGAGTATCATATGCGCCAAATAATTATTTGAGAATGTTGGCCAAAAGCTCTGTAAACGCTGTTTCAGGATATATGGACCAAGGCAGGCCTGAGCTATTGATACGAATCTGTTAGCTTACAGTTTAATTACAGTTTTCTAGTACGTTTCATGGCGAGAATAGATATAGATAATAAAATTGATGGAATCCTACAGTGGGGCATACAATAAAAACGATTCAGGCTTTTTACTAATTAATATTTTTAGAAAACACTTCCGTTACCACAGAAGTGAAAAAAACTTGAAGTACATTAAACAACCCTTTCCAAAATAAAACTTATTTAAATTCACCTGATGAAAAAATACTTTTAAAGAAAAAACAACCGAGTAAGAACAACGGAAATAGGATTCCATGCAGCGACCAATGTGCGGGAGAGGCTACGCACTAAACCGAGAAAGTAAAGAGCGGTTATTTCATTGTAAATGAAATAAGTATCCCAACTCATTTCACGTACATTTATAAATTATGTAAAAATAACTTTGTTAGGGCTTTGGTTCTGCAAAGGATTGATTTAAGGCCATGTCGTTAGATCGGACGTCATCGACGGCAGTTTTCCCTTACTTACATGAACACTTTTACTATTCAAGGAATTGCAATACTTGAATAATCTCTTTGTGGTACAAAACTTGAAAATCGCCTTGAAAATTTGCTACATTGTGCTAAAATCATACTTAAAAAGCTTTTTACGTCTGACACTCCTCAAAGAATGAAACGTCAAAAAGGAAAGTATATGTATATGGCAACCTATTTATATGAAACGTGTAGCAAAACCTAGACAAACAGGAAACAAAGAAAGAGAAAATGAAGAAACAAAAGATTACTGGAAGTGAAAAAACGAACTCTTTCTGCCTACAGAGTATTGGTTTTCTTGTTTTAATGCAGACAGACTCCAATACACTTAGATGAAAGGACGATCTAGCTGTGCCAATTATCCGAAAATTCTCGTACTTATAGATTTCGGCGCATTGCGAATTGTCTAGTAAATATTGGCCTATGGCAGAATCGCATGTTTTAGCAGTCATTTTCGCTTTGCAAGCGCAAGATGGCTGTTCTCTCGGAGGAATTTATGCTTGGCGTACAGTGACTGGAACATGTTGTTTGATCCTGTCACCCAATCTTTGAGAAGTGCGGCCCACATACCGAGCTTCACATCGGCACAAAAATTCGTCAATATATACTCCTCAACTTTAAATTGCATAGCTACACACAAGGTCTACTCCCCTAAGGTTATTTTATATCTAATCTGTCGAGATAAGCTGCTTTGTGAACATCAGTGTCGAACGAAATTCTCGGGAATAGTTAAATCAAAGAGAAATAACATTCTAGGAAAGGCTTTTGTAAATGCTAAGAGGCTTGGCTTTTTTCAAAAAGATCATACACGGCAAAAAAGAGCGAAAATTGGCATTACAAATTTGTATGTTCTTGTCTCGATAATGCCAAAGTAGTAGTCAAAATGTCTTTGGTATTTGGTACTAGTTTTTTGCTTCTTTTGGTATTGGATATTCAAATGGTATAAAAAGGCTCTTTCGATAAGCAATATGCCCAAAAACTGCTGAGTTCTGTCACTACTAATCGGTCAAAGCGAATCAAGTGTCCATCATGCACGGGAAAACAACCACAAGTTTCTATTATACAAGGTAAATTTCAAGCCTAATAGGTCTATGACATATTTCTTTTACTTTTAAGATCTTAGTAGGTATACCCTACGTTATCAGTTGTCTCCATCTCTGACTATTACAAGTATTATTCTACGTATAGAGCATTCAATCTGCAACAATAAATAACACTACGTATTTAGGGTAACAACTCATCTATCGATAAAAGCAACTTGATTATGCAATCGTCACAATACAGTATTCTGGTATCCTGAACACGTGAATTGCAACAAGAATTAAAATTCCACGTTCCACAGATAGGAAAATTACACGAGGCACAGTGCTAGTTTTGATGCATGACCGACTCGCATGAACAGCAGACAAAAATACCACAGATATTGCGACAGTATGACCGAAGTATTACCAAAATGATCCACCATAAAAACCCCATATCCTACACATCAGCTAGTCGATAACAGAAGAAATCCGATCAATGTGATCCACAACTCTCAAAAAGAAACCACGGTTGTATAGCCACTTCTAACACGTATGTCAGATGTAACCACAGGCTGATACTGTTTTAAAAGACCGAAGTTACAATCAGGACGGGGTACTGACATACAAACTAGTGTTCGATGTTCCTAACATACAATTCCCTGCTTAAATAGCCTTTGCATCGCTTGCAATCATACCTGCAGCCCCTTCACCAATGTCGTATAGTGGCTTTGATTCAGCTACACTTTTGGCACTCATTTTGTTTCATGCCTTCCAACAACTTACTATTATACCAGTTGAAACTCACTTACCCTTACGCTCCTAACAGTAAGCACCACCTAGAAAGCTGCTCTGGTGTGCGTTTTTACAAGTATATACAATGTACGCTTAACATAATCTTTTCAAGTATTAAAAAATCAAGGCCGAACGTAATCAATAAACATGGGACAGGGAAGAGAATAAAAACCTCTGCATTTCCATTGGATAGGGCGCTGAAAATTCAGAAATTACCGTCAACGAAGGATGGATACCCTTTCCTAATAAGTCACCAAAGGATGGCTACATAATTGTGCAATTGTTAACTGAATGCTGCCAAAGACAAAAAAGTATGCTAAACTCTTAACCAATTATGTATTACCTCTTAAAAATTGTAAATTGAGAAAGATAGGAGTTGGCAGGGTTACCACAAATCACATAGTGAACCACATTACACATGAAGTGGGTTATCTCACATGCTTTTCTCTACTTAGAGACAAAAGTATGCAGATCTCCAAGCCATAACTTGATCCCCTCTTGCTTCGGCAGCGGTATCAATGTCCCTTCGCATGCCCACGTGTATGCTCACTTTGGTGCCTATCTGTCTCCAACTAGTGACATAAAGTTTGCTGAACTGATGACATAATCACAGTTCAATTCCGCGCAATACACAATGATACGTTTTCAATTTAGAATAGCAGCAATAAAATTGTAAGGCTTGAAAGATCCAAGTAACTATTTGTCATAGCGGTCGTTCGTGGAAATCATTACAAGCCTTACTAGGGGGCCATCGGTATTCCTAGCTTCAGTATTATCTTGCCGGTCTGCTACACAAATAGGATATTGCGCAACAGATAGAAAAATTACCAACCATTTGCGAATAAAAGAACAGGAAAGCATGCATTAATAGCAAAGTCGATAAACAGTGAACTTGTTTGGTTTTATTTTACTCGTTAGAAACATAAGCACGTGCCACCCGAAAATTTCAAAGAGTCATGTTAGCCTGACGACCCCCAAGTGAGCATGGAATATTTAACCTAAGCAAGACATGAGCACCAGAATAGCACCCCTTGGAAGAAAAAAGACCTCTTATAACGATGTTCGTCACGTTATCAATTATTACTTTCTTAAGGAATACCAAGGTAGCATCTAATATTTATTAGAAAGTGCTGAGTCGACCATTGCTCCTTTGTAAGAAATAATGAGTGGGACTTTGCTTTAAACAATAAATTATGAAAGCTATGGCGCCTTCACTTGTCTACATACGACGAGGTCGGCGGAACTTGACAAACGGTAAAAACAGGAAAATCAGCTAACATACAATGAATGCGGTGCACATTATGCAGGAAAACTACATTCTCAAAGCAAGTATCGTAGTACGTGTTCACGTTCGGCCACGAAAAATGAAAAGCATTGACTTATACAGAAACCGCATTCAATGTATTCTAGCTCTGTTAAAGGTGACTCTTACTGATGCTGATGCAACATTGATCATCGAGTACAAAGTATAGAAAATGGCGTGGGCAAACGTATTCGACGAAAGTCAACCAAGGCAGCCCCAGGTTTGAAACATCAATACCACATCGATGTTTATAACTTTAAGTCACTGGACCTCTACATTTGTAGTTTGATAAGGCGAAGAAAACCCTGGCGATGTGACGTTGTTTTCCCCCTTCTTAAATCCACGACAAGAGGTTAGTGTTGACGAAAAAAGGCAGAGGGATTCGAATTTACCTAAGATCTCAAAAAAATCATACATGAGGCAAAAAAAAATTTGTCACTTGCACTCCAAGGTGCTTCATAAATTGCACTGATATCCTCAAGTGATTCTATCATTGAACTGGGAAGTGCTAAATTTCAAAATACAACTTTATGTTCAAGTAGAACTTGTACTTTGAAATTCATTCCCAAGTAACACACTACTGATTGTAATAACGACAATGAGGCCTGGACATAGAAGTTGAGTGCATCTTTTAATTGATCGACGTTCTTTATCAATAGGATACTTTTAAACGACTAAATAATTAAATTCACCTTAATTACGGCAGGAAGTAAGTAACGATGGCAATTCACGGTTTTTACAATAAAGAATTCGTAAGTATCCTTGGCGATATCTCTCTCAACACTATTCTGTCGCTGATATTATCCAATTTACTTTTTATTTGCTCCATGCAATGTAGTCAAATCACATACCTATCATCCATGTTATATATGGTCACTGTTATCATCACTTTTACCACCTCACAATTACTTGCAACTATTACATAAAAATAGGACCATAAACGATATAACGACTTAAACCACCTCTACTTACGAACTCAAATATTTTAAAACACGGCAACTACAACATGACGACCTGAAACGAATGGCGGCTTCTAAACAGATAAGATATCTAAATTTAAGATTAAAATTGCTAAGCCATTCACCTTGTGATCATGAATTATACATTGAAGGTTTGAGAGCCGCGTGAGATCTTCGTTTAAGTGGTTAAGAAAACAAATCAGGTTTGTGGTCACCCGGAATATTCAAATCACACCTCTCTTCCCAATCGATGACTAGGAAATAAAATACCAACAAACGCAATTACGCAAACAGGGGGCCGTAGGGGTAACTCCAGGTGGCTGCTAACACCTAAGATTTTACGAAAGATGCTTCTATCGATTACAGAAGGTATTGTGCACGTGCAAGGGATACCTCTACGCTTACTCGTTTAAACATCCTATAAATCAGCTCAATTTTACCCGGAAATCTCCCTGGGGTACTGTCCTGATTTTAGAATAACTCATTTATTGGCGATTTGGTATTCCTGCTTACATCTTACATATTTATTCGGGAAAACAATTCGTGCTAGACTACGATGAATCGGGCCATAAAGCACGTTAAAACTAACTGCTGATACACACTTTTACACAAAATAGTATAACGTACAATAGTCTGCAATTTGCCCGAGTTCCGGATTCAAATATATGTACCCCTAGCAATAGCACATTCTAAACAACGGGTTCAAGACCATGTTTTGCAAACTACTGATGCGTCATAAAAACTTAAAATCTGACGATTCATACTCTGAAGACGCCTGACAAAAAATATTTTAAGTACGTTTATAGAGCTATGTCTCAAATTTTCAAGGCGATTAAAAACTATTGTTTTTATTAGAATAAATTTGCGTTAGTATGACCAATTATACATTGCCTTAACATTTCAAAATGAACTTTCTTTACTTTGAACCGGTGATGTGATTGTATTGTTGAATTTAATACTATTTTTAGAATACACTGTCATAAACACAAGTCCGAGACAATAAAAAGAAGGGGAAAAGAAACGAGTGATAACGTCGAATTTATTAACGGAAACTCAAGTGGGCGTATGGAGGGCACCGCGAGAAAAGGGCCAAAGAAATGGAACTCTGGCATACCTAGGATGAACAATGAACTTTGGAATGAACGTGTAATTTGCTACCGCACTTGGACAAGTTTGAGTACCAGAATTGGTTTTTGTCCGAACCAGTCTCAAAATGCTCATGTACAATAACCTTGATTACGAAGTGCGATATTAATAAAAAGAAATGGTTAAGAACTGAACACAGTGCTTAAGAGATTATGGCCAGAGGTCTAGTAAAAGGGTAAGGCTGATCTTACTGTTATGAACGAAGTGTTAGCCAAGGAAGAGAAGATGTGGACGCCACTCTCCAAAGGCCAAAGCACAGGAATCGACAGCAGGTATTTGTGGAACAATTTCAGACAACGAAATACACGTGTCCACGAGAAAAAGATGACTTTTTAGCAGTTTTGAAATGAAATATTGTTTTCCAACATGTGCAAAAGAACGACAATAACAAAATGCGGTAAATAACGACAACTTAAGCGGGGCGCATTTTCGTTTGGAATTACCCATCATTCATAGGAACGGTGCAAATTTTAAAATATGTCATAACCCGGTAACAAACGTCACTAGATCGACCATTTTTTCCAAGCTAAGTAGAGGGCATATAACTTATCAGACATTTCTCACGAGTACAACAAATTCTTCATTAACAGGTCTTAGCACACACAGTGTTTCTTATAGCCAAGTGTCTCTTTAGATGACAATAAAAGAAAATAATAACTGCTGCCAACTCAACTGCGTTGGGTCAAATCCTAATCACAATTTAAAGACAAGGGCAAAACGCTTTGATAAGTACCTACAGTCTGCAACTCACGACACAACTTTACTGTTGAAGTCAACACAAATCAACCTAATAAACTAAGCTTAAAGTAAACACCAAAACAACCATGCAAAAGTAACTAGCAGATAACTACAAACACACCTTAACAGCAGCGCGTCCCTCTGGAAGGTCTTTGCATGACTGACCTTGGCAATACTTGACGTCATCCTCTACAATAAAGCACGAGGAAAAGGCGAAATTACTATATGAGTATATTTCTTAAGCAACTTAACTTAAACAGGTGCCAAATAATTACTTTATTATTTAATTTAACGGAACCTAAATACACTGTTGCCCACAAGCAATGAGGACAACGAGATCAAAGCTTGCCGAGTCACAAATATAGGTCAAATTCGGAATCTTTTCTTTTATAGGTCATTTTCGTGACTGTGAAATGGGCACAGCAACGAATCCAACTTATAGGCAAGTAACTTACTAGGACACTGGGTCATATGCCGCACTTTTCGCGTGCCGCGTTGAATCGCTTCGGATATAATAGCAAGCATTTACAATATCCTGGGTTCTAGCAGCAATATCCTGCAAAATTGTTCCTCACAAGGCACAAGATACGGTCAGTTCTGAAGAACTGGTTGGGAAGGCTACCATATTCAATATTGCTTTGTAAGTCCTATCGTACAACAAGATTACGGGCACGAATGGGCAAAGGTACCGTTTTAAACCATAGTAAGGTCAGTTTAAAGTTTTGCAAACCGCGTGAATATACGATTGTTACAGAAATGCAGTATCTGCCGACTTCTTAACTCTTAAAATCTTTAAGATAGCATAATTAGTGTAGACAGGGAAGACAACAGTCAAACCGTATAACATTAAATCAACGATATCTTAGCGATATTCCAAGCAAAAGTAATCACCGTTGTCACACAAAAGGAAAACAAGACACTGACGTTTTGGCATGTGCTGTTGTGGTACAGACCGTTACAACACTAATTATGGGGAGAAAGAAGGGTAAAACAAGAAAAGATAAAAACGAAAGGTACCATGGAGAATGTCCTAATCATGGAGGGTAAAGCGGAGTCTGTACGACAACAGAGAAAAACATGTCCTAATTCTAGCAACTATAAGGACAAAAGATAACTGACAAACCTATGACAGCAATGTAACAATCAGTTAATAGCAGGCCAAGAAATCAAAAACCATATCTGCGTTCAAAAGCAACCTTAATTTCCGTACATCACTGACATAACCATCTGCTCCGCACTGAAAACTGTGATGGCTAAAACGTTTAAGCTTGAAAAATTACATTCCAGCCCTCATTACGCTATACACTGCAACTGTCCAAGTCCACCTGGCCTTTCAGGCTGATAAGCTTAAAGTAGGTAGACCACAGTTACAACAATAGCTAACTACTTGTTAGTATCTTCAGCACAATATGAAAGGTTCTTCAAACTCAACTGATTACGTTAGCCAGGGTATTCAAGGTATTCATCCAGGATATTCCTCTTACCCAAACCCCGAAGTAGAGTGTTGGAAAAGTCCAAGAATCAAAAAGTAAAACCTCTACTGGGAAATCACTCTCTATAAAACTCATGAGTAATTTATATTGTTCAATTTTTCACTCGTTCTACAAATACCAAAATATGTTTGAAAAAAGGAAGCAAGCTTTACAGTACCATAATAACTCGCAACAAATAGACGAAACGCAATTAACAGTGGTGTCCATTAAACATAGAAAGAGACGTCATCTACACAAATTGTGTAAATTCACAGTACAACTTATTGCCCAGACACACTAACCATGATATGCTTCTCGCATTCTCACCTGCCTTAAGATGCCAACAAAAATGCTTTTAATTAAAGCCACGCCATTCCTTACATTGCATATGCATTGAGTAAATTTTATTATAAAGTATCTTCTGCAGTGTACATAAACCATTCGAATTATGATTTCAAATATCTAAAAATCAGTGTCCGTTCTTTTAAACAAATATATACTTTGCTCCCGCTCTGGTCATTCTGCATAGAACAAAAAATTTAGTACAATGCCTACGCAAACTTTTGAAGGCATGTACACCAAAAATGAGACAAATTTACAGACATAAATACTGTCCAATGACTTGCTAAGCACCAGGAGCTACATGCATTACTATAAGACGATACAATTCACGGGAACACTACGGAAATAAACCGTTTTAAAATACTGGCTGTTTCTTGTGCACATTGACACCAGGGAAAGGCCGACCGGGGAAATGCCGTACCATATGTAAGTGGAATCGGTAGGCAAGCCCTTGACCTGATGTCAAACCACGAACTTGAGCTTATTATCAGAATCGCCTAGACCGTCTGGAGAGTGGGGATATTGGTGGATCACAACTCAAGGACTGTTTCCTTATCGGCGTCCAGAACTTGAATTCCATCCGACTAAAACATTATGGTAACGGTACTCTTTAAAGACGAGAAACAGTCTTGTGATTTTGTAAAATTGGGACACACATGGACGGCGTGGTATCCATTTAGACAAAAGGGTTTAACTTCAACGATTTACAGCTTAGAGACCTGTGTTTGATTCTAAGCTAGAAAAATGAGACACTTCGACTTTTGGGTCAAATTTTGAACACTACGACACCAGGAAATCTCAGTACACCTACACTCTTGGCTACTCTTCAGAGGCGCATGTCAGCTGCCTAAAACAGTGTTCACAATTCCACTAGCGAGCACTCTAAAGTAACTGAACTCAAGTAAATGTAAATGAATACAGAGTAATAATACAAACAAACAAATAAACAAATAAACAAACAATGTGTGGTAAACATACAAATATTTAATGACTAAAAATACTGCCGATAACGAGACTACTGTTGCTTCTATTTTTTCTATGGCATGCAAATTTCTCATTCAAATATCAGGATATCATATTTAATTCTCAAACTGACAATATGGGTTACGAATCGCACGTACAAATTGAATATAATTGAATGCAAGTATATCATATATAAGAAAAAAAACTCGAAATGGTTCTGACGGAATTTTCCACAGTATTTACAATGTAATCTAGCAGTCAAGTTAGAAAAGAATTCCGGTACAAGGACAACGGTAAATGATATTCTAAAGCAGCTGCTACGAATTCACCATCTCGTTTTCCGAACAACCAACTCACCTTTGAAGCGTACTGGAAGTGATAAAGATCGTTGTAAAAACGCCACCGAGGTCCTCCTGGACTTTGTCAAGTAATTAAGAAAAAGTTTCGAATGGGTAACATTTGAGTGTGGTCCAGCAACCATTATATACTGTCCTACCAAACTAAATCCAAAACATCCACTGGACACATATATAACTTAAAGTTTCTATCAACTCCACCATGTTTTGCTGACCGATCACAATTTCTATTTAACGGCGGACCATTTTAATAAACTTAAAATATCAATAACGACTTTTGTAAATATGAACTCTTGGAATACCAGAGGTCTAATCGCCGGTTATTCTTTAACCTTCGTTTAGCAAACTAATTTTGTATACACCATCAAAGTCACTGTCCTTGATAAGACTGGGCAACTAAGTAGTTTACTGTAGCACCACGACAAATACTCGAAATCTGTCTCTACCGCAATTTCCTTACATTACAATTTACAGAACATCGCCCAAAACAATGAAATTTGCTGACCAGCACAGACCATCAGATAAGATCCTAAAGAGGAAGTAGGTATCCTTACGAAAAAAAAACAATGTCAACTTGTAGCCATGACTAAGAATAAAGGAAGCCGTGCCCTTATAGAATTTTGCAACGACCATTTTGCACCACTCAGAGGATTAACGACGGTCAGTGACGTTCAACAGTCAGACAGAAAGGCTTATCATTGGAACACGGTACGGGGTAATCTATAATTGCACATCAAAACAATTCGGCACGACAAACAAACAACTAATGCTAATTTAGTAATCGAAAAGAGCCTAAAAAGGAAAGAAATGAGAGTAAGACGACACTTTGGCCAAGCATGGTATATTCTTTCAAGGTTCACGTCATCCTACACTCGACGCCTACTGCATTCCATCGCTGTGGTTTGGCCCATTACAACACAAATAGGGGGATGTGTGCAATTCATTTGCTAACCAACCATTTTGCCTACTGATAACCTAATCAACAGTAAAAGTTGTTACGAGTCGTAACAGACAAACATGATCCGTTTCCTCTTCTGCTCAAAGATTAGTATGGTTGATTTCCTGGACGTTGAAAACGGGTCGTTGTTTTTAAAAGAGGATCCCCTCGTAATAAGGTTCTGAAACCTGATCCACTTCCTCAAACAACTGGAGATTAAAAAGCCGCTTAACATAGTGTATGCGTGAGGCCTCTTCTATGTCCAAAGCTTGGTAGCAGCAAATATCATCGTAACCAACAACGCTTCATTCTTCGGCTCCAGACAAACGGCTCAGGGATGTACACTGTCACGCGCGAGTGCATGGTGCAAAAAATACATCATAAACAAACGTCCGTCGTTTAACAAACACAATAACACAGAAGGAAAAGTAGCGTAATGTTCCCGTCACGTGATCTTCCAAATGGGCTCGTTGTCAGTACGCATATTAAATCATTACATCGAGAAAAATGGTCAGTAAAATTAATCTTTTGGTTCCGTTCAGCAGTTTACTACAAAATGTGACAGCAGGCTGTTTTTAAGGACGATAATATTTAAGCTGTGTAGAGCACTCGCGATTTTAGTTCTGTAAGATGAACATAGATTCTTAGCACTTCGTCGGTACAATAAGAAAAGCGGAGAAATTTTGTCAAGTCTTGATCAAGGATTTAAAAAGCTGACATAAAAGTGATCGTTGCTAATCCATTAACAAGAAATGGTCAAAACTGCTCTAAGCCGATGAGCTAAAAACTCATGATTGTAATCACCAACAAACGCTACCGCTGTCAAATCCCGAGGGTCGTCTTCGATCTGTATATTTATGGCTTTCAACGCGCAGTAACATAAAATTACCGTTCGTCTGAGCTCAAATCCTTGGTAAATCTACAGGTCATAAACAATATTCCACATACAATCATTACTTGTCCGAATGGTATCTCTATCCAAGTCTTAAAAGTACACCAGAGTGAATTCTAGCTCAAGTATAGCACGCAAAGCAAGCCCAGGCGCTTGGAAATAAATTCCGATTATGTGGATCAGCTAACGTTGAATGAAGATCAATCACCATTCAGCAGCTAACGGGATTTTCTCACGACAAATCTAAGTTTCTAGACTCGACTCCTTCGCATATTACAAAAAGCTTAAATTTTAGTGACTGTGATTGTCTAAACGGGAAGAACTATTTCCAACACTTCTTTTTATTCACGTATGTTGCAAAACGTAACAAGACAAACAAAAGGCAAATGTTCAACACGTAGTATGATTAACCTAAAATCACTGATGTAATGAAATGAACAAACTGGCATTGATGTATGCATCGTACGTAAGACATCTTTCTCCAAAGCAAAAAACTATGGCCGTTCACAAACATACTCTGGGCAATATCCCTCCATGAAAACACCAAGATAAAATCACAGTACTAACCAGTATTTGTTTTCTAACTACCTCCTGATACTACAGTATAACTGTAAATTAATGTTGCCTTTATCAAAACGCATGAGATACTTTTCCAAAAGAAGGGCAAATGAATACTCCAAAATAAACAATTCCTTTCAAATACCGCAACCATATGAGAGTCGTATGTTCAGAATGCAACACGCTTTAAAACAGCACCCCTTCCATTCCATTTGGTATGATGCAATTCCGGCTCCATCGGCTCTTAGCCAATTCATATGCCACGAGTTGGAGTCATTTGCTAGGGCTTCTAAATTAAACATTCAAGATTATTTGATTTGGGAATATTCAGAGGCACCTGCATAAATTGGACCAAATGGTGCTTGGTTCAATGCCTGCCTTATGGAATTGGTAACTATGAATCCTGATAACTAAGAAAGTACAAATTTGGTTATCATGGACACATAACAATGATATCCTTTAGGCTACGTTGAAACCTAGTTAAGTCTAACACGTTTCGACAGTTTTGAGGAAATTGATACTTAAAAATCAGACGGATGAGATTATCATACCGAATGCTACATCCCAATTTGTCAGAAATGCAGACTTATACAAAGCTAGAGGTTTATAGAAGGCAATAAAGGAGGGTTGTTAAACAAATTACGTGAGCTTGAACCAAGCAAATGTCAACAAAATATGTTTTCTCTGCCGGCATACCTCTAAACTCAAGAGGATATTCTGACAGTTATAAGGAATCATATTCAATTCAGGTGACCAAGGAAAATACAAACGCGTATCTGTATCTAACGAATACGTGCATTCAAAATAAGCTCCCCCCAAAAATCATTCTAACAAAAGTTGGTATAAAAAATCCATAACTGCCGATAATGCAAGTATTTAGAGGGGTAGGGGCTAATCGAACAACCGCTTATCATTGAAAAACTCGTTTTAAAACTTATAACAACGATCAATGCACTTGTTGGAGATCTACAAAACATAGTCAAATCCAAACGTCAGTTTAAGCCTAATTTGATACGATTCTAGCGCTTGTCACCCTTAGAGTTTTAAGTTCCAGTTGCTACTCTCTTGTCTCCGACTAAACAATTCACTTGCAAAAAAGCGGAGTGGTCGACATTACTTAGACAACGGATCTTACATGATGGTGACACAGTGCCTGGTAAACATTTGACGTCATATGCGACTAGTATGCTGACCTTCTCTTGGGTACTACGAACAACTGCAGGTGGACATTTTTAAAGAGCATCATTTCAGGGTGCTAACATTACTATTGATGGGTTACTACGGTGGTCTGCAAGTTCTCAAAATCATAATAGGATTAAGGTGTTTGAAGTCATTTTAAAAATTAGAATAATTGATAACTCGAACGACTTTCATCTCACAGACAATTAAAACAATGATATATGCAACGACAATGATCAGCAAAGCATGTGAGCAATATGATTAAACTGTCAGCAAAGATCTTGTATCAATCCAAAAAGCAACGAATCTTGGGCTTCGAATGTCACCATCATTTTTATGCCTTAACTATTTAGTTTATTTGAATACTTATATCTTCAAATTTTAAAAGTTTCATTTAACTACGCAGCCATGAAGGTCGATTTTTCTGAAATCTACTAATTTTGTACGAGAAAAAAGCAAATACTACCATACTTTGACTCTCAAAAATCAATGAAAAACTATACTGTGCCCATCTACTAATTTTCTAGCTCACTAGCCTTGCCAATGGGCTATGTTAATGACGAAATTCACCACCACAAGGCCACCATATGACAAACCAAAAAGGGGTACAACCTGACGAACAGACCAGCCTAAAAACCATTTTCAAACGGGATTGGCTGCAAGGTAATAACCAGACTCCTCAACAAAAGTCAGAAAGTCAAGTGGCTTCGCAACAGTGTCTTGGCCTCTTCCCTTTAACTTTAATAGCAAACGACCCTCCAACCCTAAAAGTTATCTTGTAGTTATCTCAAACAAACTAAACAAAAGTTTCGTGAGTGAAAAAATTGGATTGCAGTTTGCGCAGAAACCTAATTGCACAGTAAACTCACATCCTGCTGTCAGCATACACAATACACCTAGCAAATACTTGGAAAAAGGTACAATGAAATCGAAGGGTCATAACCGGCCCAAAGGGGAAAAGCATGGAGAGTACATTCATTATCCACTCAAAATCACACACTACCATTCCCAACAACACAACTAGCGAGCGGTTGATACCATTAACAGAAACGATGTGTTCACTAACGTCCAGTTAGTTCTTTTTCGTTTGGGTACGGGTAAGAGGCAACTAAGTCAGTCAAAAGCAATATATCAGAATGACAACACACGCGGGCTCTACATTGCGACGATTTAGCTGTACTCCAAAATTTTGTATTCGTTTTAAGGTAGTTACCCTTCTATCAGTCTATCAAATCCTGCAATTTCATATCCTTCAACAAGACCGGGTTGGCAAGGAGTATACCATAAGATATTTACTGTTCAAACGTGGATGAAACTGAACGAGATTTGACAGTTAAACTGAAATCAATATAGCCTCAAAAGTCATCCAGCCATCGCCTTAGACAGCTCTCACGTGCTCACGTCACGTGCACGGATTTCACGGCTGTCTGGGAAGTACTACTACAGTTAATGTGTGTGGATCATCTACTACATTAGCGATCTAAAATAAGGAACACTATGTCTTACCTATAACAATCGGCATCTTCGATGATCATAAAAAATTCGCTACAGCTTGATTCTCTTCTGACACGGAAACAACTGACGTGAAAATGTCGCAACAAGGTTGTCAGATTCTGGCAGTGCTATTTAAGAAGTCATAAATGCGTTTAGATACAATTAGTGGTCTCTTCATTGCAATTCCGAGGCATTTTAGTGGTTGATTTAGTGGTATCCTTTCCTTTTCGCTGCGACTTACGGTATTAACACCGTTTGTCTCGAAGGCTTCTGACGTAATCAATGACAATACCAATATCCTTTAGCTTTAGAATGTCCATTTTAACATTTCTAACTCCGTGATAGTAGAGATTTCCATCCTTACTATAAAGTAAACCAATCTTGGTCAGAAGTCGGGCCAGCAAGCACTCCGTAAGGAAGGATAACCCGTCCAGTGAATACACGTGTTTATAACTTACTTTTAGATCTACCTGGGTAACGTCCGATTATTCTCCATTAACTAGAAAAACAGCTGTTGATGACACAACTGTATCTTTCACCAATGAATAGCTACCGAAACACACAATTTTCCAACTAAGCTAAATAGATCTACCATATCCTTCATTTATTACACGAAACTAATGTTAACCATTTTTCTTCGACAAAGTAACTATCGCATTCCGTAAGGCCAAAAATAAATCTAGTCCTCGGTGTTTAGCAGGTTAACAGACTTGGAATTCCAGACGTTAATCTTAGGGTAAACTTTTTCTTAAATTTCTTCCACAAGTGAGGTTTAAGGTTCCTTACTCAAACAAAATGGACATAAGGTTTTAGGCTGCCTTGTGCATTTGAAGCCTGTTTGAAGATGGGAAATTCAGGCATACACGTGACTTAAGTAGATCAAGCTTAGTGCCACAAATTGAATGGGACTCGTTGCAACTATGTTTGGTATGTACAATTGTAATAAGATGCTTCATTCCCACATGAGGTTATCCTACGTTTTCTGAAATCAGCACAATCAACATCGTTTATCTGAAGAAAAGTTGCAAGTAACCCAAGGATAAACAATTTAAGCCACATAATTCTTCGGGCTGTCCACCTCGCGGTGATTAGCAACAAACTCTCCTGCATTTCAAAAACACTTGTCTACCAATTCATTAACGCAATTGCTCGAGTCATGAATTTATAAATTCGGCGAGTTCTTAAAGGGCAAAAATAGTTAAGCAAGGATTTCAACTCGCATCTTCCGGGCAAATTAAGTCTACTAACATTTCATACGAAAGTCAGTGGTTTATTTTTATGACAAGCTGGTGTTTGTATTAAGTAACCAGCTTTTCTCCATCAAAATACACAGTCAAGACAGGTTTGACAATTTCATTTCCCTTGCATACCAATGGCGCAAGTAAATTGAGCAGGTATGATCGGATCGTTCTAAATTCTTTGCTTTCTCCATGACAGTGCATAAACTGGCCAAGTAAGATATTGGATATTTTAATAGCACAGACGAGTTCGCCGCATCTTTTAGACATTTCACACAATGAGTAAGGGGATGTCCAAACTCTGAAGTTCCAGGAGGACCAGGGATCTCAGTGGTTTGATTTCACATAGGAAATTCACTGGTTCCTGAACTAAAATTAGTAACCCTGTACATTACAAGTACTGCAGGTGCACATATGTATAATCATGTAAATAAACATATGTACAAAATACCACATAAATACTATAACTGAATACCGTATCAACTACATACTATTACACTCTCCATGAGCATTTGTAAATGCAACCATTCATGTATTGTTTCTGTCACCAAACTCTGAAGATAGCAAAAGTTAAGTCTAATTGCAACAATTTGCATTCCTTTAGCCCAAATAAAATAATTACCAATACAAAAAATCTTCCACCTTCACGCAAGTTAAATCTAAAATCATACAAAAGAAATAAGGCTACATACACAAATGTAACATCATCTTGAAAGTAAACTATTGTAAACTGCAGTCTTAGAAAAGAGACTGGTACCTACTCCTTCAACAAACTAACTAGAAGGATTAACTAGAAGAGCCCAAAACTCGACGAAGCCCATGATTATCCAAACAACAGGGATTTTCCCCACAATGATTTCCTTGGTAGTTGACCATTTATGAAGATATTATTACCAAATACAGTAACTGGGTTATCTCCAGTTATGAATGCACTATAAAGGTTTCATTACCCAAAAAGTGATCCAGTCACAAAAACTTGCTGAAAATTGTTATATTCAAGCAATTGAGTACAAAAGCATTACTCTGCAACTACCACCAGATGACATGCCCAAATCAGTAGAAATAATTGATACAAAATCTGATGCTGATGCAGAATATGAGAAATGGTCAGTAGACAAATTTGAAGATGAGAACTGAGTGATTTTCTAATGTTCCGGGCACTTACTTACCATATGTTCAAATAATAAACAATTAAATATCACAAAACTTGGCGGAACATTATGTATGTCATATAAATACTGATAGCTGAAAATATTTGCTTCATGGAGAACTATTATCCTGCAAAATTCCCCTTACATGTACAGTACTAGTCCTGAACCCGATCCTGATTGACTGAATACTGATCCTGGTTCCAATCCAGATTAACTTCAAATCCAAACAAATGAGCCTTGAAGATGCCTTGAAAAAGCCTTAAAGATGCAATAAGCCTAGAATAACACAGTCTTGGGAGGAAATCCACCTCAAATGGCACAGGCCATGAAGGACAGTCATTGCTGAGATAGGCAAGATGCATTTTAGCTCAGTTCTACTCAGGATGGTGAGGCTGTACAACAGCTAAAAGCAAAAGATCAATGTACTATGGGACCAGCTCTTATACAATTGACAACATGTTCAACTGCTCCTCCAGTTGCAAAATCATTACAAAAAATAACATGGAGACAATGAAGTCTTTTTATACAGTTCCAGCAAACAATGAAAACAAATGTGGAATGATGCATTGACCAATGGCAACATCTAACATATAAGAAGTGAAGGCTATTGACACTGAGGCTTGCAAGCTTGATAGCCCTCTCTCCATGCAGTTTTATTTCATTGCTACACTCACAAGGAAAATGAAAATGCATAAATGCATCTGGTGAGATAACATAAATATGGATGGTATTTTCCATTGCAAAAAACCGATACGTGTTAACTACAAAACTATACATACATTATAAGTTCTCATGTGAATCTTTAGGCCTCCTTTATTCTTATAGGCTTTCCTATACACAAAACACTTGAGACTGTCATCACAATAATCAAGTGCAATGAGGGTTCTCATAACGGAGACATCCAGCTCTAATTCCTGCGAAAAAGTTACATCAAACTACAAAATTGGATTTAGCTGCATTTACATTATGAGACCAGTCATTGTGGTCCTCTTACTTTGCTTTTAAAAACTAGCTTAAGTAAGTGTGATTTTCATCCTCACAATGTGGCCATCTCAACATGACTTTGCCCTTCCTAGCATTACCTCAATGCCAGATATATTGCAACAATTAAGAACATCACTGTTTAGACTCTATCATTCTAATCTAAGCCACAGATTTGCAGAAGCATCTCATATAAAAAGGTGATATGCATGACATGCTGGTGGTACAGAGCCCACATCTCAGCACAATAAAAATAGTACTCGGTACATCAGCTCTATATACATCAACCTGGACCTTCAACAATACAACAATGAATCATTTATGTCCCACAGTATATTCTAGGGTCTTCTTAATGCTGCACTAGTTTTGCAATGTGATTTTCTAGGTCTTTGTGCACCCTCAGGTTAGTGTAGACTGTACATCAAGTTATTAAATGCCTCATAAAACAGGTTGATGCTGTTCAGGTATTAACTGATAAAGGAACTCAGTATTTCAGTGTTAAAAGCAAGTCTCAACGCAACTTATCTGAAAATGTATCAAGGATAGGTTGCAAGTATTTCTGGTCATAAGAAACAAAAGCACAATGATCGGCAAAAAGGAGAGCTTGGACCGTTTAGACATTTTTTTCTTAGCTTTGAACTTTTATTGGTTCCCAGTTCCCAGTTCTTTGATACTTAAAACTCTCTTCCTTATATCCCCGAAAGAATATTTTAACAAGAGCACAAAAACATGACACAGGGAGGAGAGACCAGATCAACTTCTAGCTTGATCCCATTACTCACCTCAGACAGTTGAGAGAACTCACAATTCGACTTAAAGTAGTTTTCATTACATAATGATAACAAATGGGATTAAGCATCTTCTTGCACACTATATTTTTGAAGAACTATCAATAAGGAATACCCTTAACAGTATAAATTCCTTAGTTTAATCAACAAAGAGTTCCTTTTTATGCTCTCTGTCTTTTTCTTGCCATTGTCTTGCACAAAATACTATCTCAACACTGCCTTGGCCAGATCTAAATCGAAATTACAACTTAGGTGGCATTAAACCCGTCAATGAAGCACTAAGGCACTAAGTATCTTTCCTATAACATGTACAAAAGAAATTCCTTTCGGTTATGACAGCACACTTGTATTTTGCTTACTATGATATATGATGGATGCTTACCTACATTGCTACACTTCAGTACATTGTACTTATACACAAGTCAACAACTCGTAACAAGTATCGTACGGTATCAAGTTTCATTCTTTCACATTAATTCCAGGCTGCTGAGGAAGACTGTTGGCAACATATGTATTGACAGTCAAAACTAAGCTAACTTTTTAACAGTGTAACTTGCTCGCTTAATAGATCACTTTCCAAAGAAAACATTGGAGATGGTCCATTTGAGTTAAGTCCAAAACTGGTTTTAAGGTTTTAAAAAAGGAATTTACGTCAACTTTGGCAGTGGCATTATGAAGAGTCTGTTCTTTCCCTTTTCACAAAGTTTGCTTATGAAAAACTGGAATTTAAGCATCCAAGATTCATGGCATTTATGCATGTGATCGACAAACGGCAGATATTGAGAATCATTAGCATCAAGCATGACTTGGTGCATATTTTTAACATAACTAGAAGTTTCTTCTAGAGATCCAAGTAGCACCTCTCTCTCCAGTCACTATCTCTCAAGTCTGCTCATGAAAACTCGGTGTTGTTAACTGTGGTCAAAACAGATCATAAAAAGACTGCATGATTTCTTCATCTCTAAATCTGCTTAAGATTAAATATGTTAAGAGGCAAGGAACATCATATCTAAATGTGGGATATTTATGTGTGTCAAACAGTAAATCAACATATGATCACACCATGCTTTTCAGTTGATGCAGTACATGTAAGAATTACAGAAGACATATTTTTTAGATGTTGACAAAACAGATGACACAAAACCACAAATTAGAACAACCTGTACCAAGCCGTTAAATGCTATCAAAGCTGCCTAATGGCACAAAATTAAAAATTGTTTCAAGTTACAGACTTGTCTCTAAAGCCTCTTGTCTGACAAAGGTCACAGGGCTGCATTTTTTAGCATAAATATGCATCAAAGATGTATGATGTATATGATGATATATATGATATATATATATAAGATGAATATATATATATATATATATAATACCTCAACAGACACAGTGCTTTTTCATATATTTGTCAAGAGTGGGCATTACCAC
>JANTCA010041648.1:0-19499 GCA_024741275.1 Chironex yamaguchii
AGTATGATTTTAGCGCAATGTCGCAAATTTTCAAGGCGATTTTCAAGTTTTGTACCACAAAAAGATTGTTCAAGTTTTGAATGTGTATCTATATTCTATAAATGTAAGTATACAGGCCCATGTTCCGGAACAGCAAGCCCAGGTTTCGCAAACAGAAGATCATAGCAAAAATAGCGCGATCTATTTAATGCTCGCTAAATGACAGATCCCTTCAGGCACTAGCAATTTCACATTTCAAAGCGAAAAGCAAAGCTACTACAAAACTTATGACTAAGATTTTCTGCTAACTTGCAATTTGTAATTTTCTTACGTTATTTACTTTGTATGTCTGAACTTGGCCATTTATTTAGATTTCAATCTCCTTTACCTCAGTTTAACAGGTCACAACGTTTAGTGTTCCTTTGCGAAGAACGGAGAAGGAAGGGCTATAAGATGATTATTGAGACGGAGTTTACACGTATATTGCCACTTAGGCTGAATACAAGTTTCTAAACAGGAAAAGGTTTCTTCAAACCAGAAACAATTTCTTTTTGTTGCAAGGACTTGTTAAAAACTAGAATATTATTTACCTGAGACAAAATTGGCCATCGAAATGCCAAAATAATGTTTGAAAGATTTCATGGGTCTTAAAATACACCAAGAAATGACTGTGCTCTCCGTTTTACTTTGATAAAAACACGTTTTCCAAGTAAGCCATTCAATACCAAACGTGGTCCTATCATAGTCATCAATAACTGGTACCAGCTCTACCTGTATTACTGCAGACGTCAGGGTAACACTTTGACATGCTTCCTTTTCTGGACTTAAAACAAGAACAGCGGTAACTGTTAACTATGTCTCGCCTATTTATGGGAAGATTAAATGAAATGACTCCAATTCAGGTGTTTTATCAAAGAGGAAATGTCAACCTTCTCTTTGCAACTCATAGGAAAGGTGTTGCTAACGCATGGATTCTTGGTGTTAATAAACAAATTTATGAGCAAGTTTCATTTGTCTTTCGTGAAAAATGAATTTTTCTTGCAAATACTTTCGCTTTGTGTATTATTGTTACCTCCACCAAGGACTATGTTTATGTCGACGTCTGTCTATTTGTTGTCAGTTTATCAGTAAAATAATTCAAAAGTTCTGAACATATCGTTCCGAAAAAATTGATTCTATTTTAGTAATGATTCAGATCAAATCCTGAATTCTGGATCACGTTGAGAATTTTGGTACTGATATCTTGATATAGTCACAACTAGAAAAGGAAATTTTTGGTAAGAAAATCCTGGTTACCTTTGACTTCCGTAAGTACACCTGATTTGAATATTTGGAAAACGGTAAGCCCCCCTTTGACCCCCCCTGGTTTGGCGGAGGTATGCACTCTCCGGGTTCTTCTAGTTTTGATCTGTTTTGTAGTTAACGTGTATTTGAATAAAATAAAATGATATTTACATTCCAAATACTATATTTATTATTGATTTGTCAATGTGAATTATTATATCTATCCTTTAGAATGGCAACTTATGCACATAACAATTTCAAATTTGTATCAAATAGACAACAGATAAATCTAAACATATCGTGAAACCAGACAAATTGTGAAAGAATCGACTTCAAATGTACAATTTATAACTATGAAGAACATTACGAGATTTTGAGCTTAAATGCACTATTCTTGTTCAGCACGGAATGTGTTTGAATCAGACAAAACGTATTTGCTCCAGGGATGACGACAGCAATCTCCACAAGGGGCTAATATCTCCGCTGGCAGATGCTAACAGTTCTCACTCAAACAATCTGGCAAAGATAGATCGGAAAAATCGCGAAAGACTCCAAGTTGGAATACTCCTCAGCAGATGATCAATGCAAAGAAAAATTTGATCAGAAAACCGCATAATTTATTATCGTTTCACTATAACAAATAAGTTGCTTCCCTATGACAGTGGAGCTACTTTCTTTCAACTAGGGGACTGTAACCTAACTCAGACCAACTTGTGTTAAACATCCACTAAGTTACATAAAATGTTTTGTTAATTTAGTACAAATGTTTTTAGTGACAAGCTGTTAGCAGCATTGACAAATATTAAAAGACTGACAACTTAAAAAAAGAAGTTACTTAAACCCATTAGCGTTTGTTATTTGTATTTGCTTTGACTATCAGCTAGGATTTATTACGAACTGTTCGTTACAGAGTCTGCAGTGCTAACGTATCAAATACAATAGACGGCATAACTTTGAGAATCTCTGACGTTACTGATAAATATTGATTATACACGAGATAGGGTCAGTACCATATACCGTATAAATACTTAACATAATGTTGAAGGAATCAACATTGAATAAAATCAAATATTCTATATTTTTAATACATTTTCTTCATATCCTTTTCTTTTTAAAACAGCCTCACTTCTCTCTTCGCAACTAGCACCTGCTTGAACATCATTTTGCCTTCATACATAACTCTACTTTTAAACACAATTACACATTTGGGTTCCCTGTGTTATTTACAGTAACAATGTTGGTGTACGAGACATATTCTGTCATGACAGCCATTCCTTTATGTCGATGACAAATTTCTAGGATTTAGTAACAATTTCAACGTCTACTAAAATACGAAACTCCTGAATCAATCGACTTGCCAACTTAACATAACTTTGGTTGACGTCAACTTTACTGCTGCATGTGAAAGCTGCACTATTTGTTCAAATAAAGATTATTTCCACGAGAGAGAGAGAAAATGTTAGAAATACAATTATAAGATGAGCAATTATATTGTATTGTAATTTCAGTAGTCAGAACAATTTTGAAACCCACCAGGGCCAGTGTTGTTTATGGCTCCAGGCCCCGAGCTGGCACGTGTGGTGTTAGCAACTTGCTTTTAGTGAGCCTCCAACGATCTATTATTTTGCATAGATTTTTGGTCTGGACACTAGGTCATCGTTTATATGTTGACGTGGAATCATAAGGTGATTTTTCTAATATCCCGCATACAATTTGGTATTGCTTGCTTCCTTTGCTTTGTTTAGGCTACGAGTTGCGACAGACGGACTTTTTGTAGTTGAAATGAGAACTCGGTAGGCTCAGCAGAATGGTGCACTGGATTTATCTTTGTTACCGAGAATATTTCCGTTGACTAACATACACGTTCTTCCTCACTTTGGCAACATCCTTCCGATGCCTGCTGATTTTGATTATATCCTGCGGTATCTAAATGAAAATTCTCAATGGCATGATGTCGTAGAACATACACCTCCATCAAAATACCATATTTCAAGTCTCAGTTGGTTGCTTGGGTTGTTATTTAGAGGCCTAGGTATAAAGATGTCTATCTGCCACCAGACAGGGTTATCGCAACATCACTCCACGGTAAAACCAATACAAAAAGAGTGTTGTTAATTCTCTAAAACTCGGACATTAAAGAACATTATGGTTCTCCCAAATTGCTGTCATGCATTATGTACCCAATATGTATTTCGCTTTATCTGACTTCCTGTGATTCAAGGCTTGAAAATGTGCGACTTTGCAATGAAAGCACAGTTAAAAGCCTTTGAAAGGATTGAAATATATCTATAATTTCCTTTTCGACGATTCATATTGCGAAGAGTGTTGGACGCAGAAAGCTTTTGAGTATGTTTTTAGTTCAATGATGCAAATTTTCAAAGTGATATCTGATGAATTCTTACAAAATTAAGGGTCGATGCCTATAATAGATTATGTGCATATGATTTTGTAGCTGTGCATTTTACATTCTGTTGTTACTATCAAGTGATCAAGGACGATGGTCAGTTACAATCACGTTACGTGAAATGTATAGAGATTTTTGTTTTATTAAGCCTCGTTGACAGTCTGTCAATAACTGGCCATAAAAATCCAGTAAAGATGGGCAATGCTGTTGAAATGATTTCATGCTTTTTATTAAAATGTATCAATAGTATCCATGAGCCATGCAGCTCTTGTTAACTTCAATCGTCTTTCAACCACATGCAATGGGTCCATAATATATTTTATCATAATAATATTGCAATTAGTTGCTCCGACCCCCATAAATCGGTTAATAGGTCTATTTAACAAAATCAGTATAGACTTGCCATCAGATCTCCTTACTGAAATGTGGATACGTCCTTCATCGCTCTTTTCCCCGTTGTACCCAGCTCGAAAACATTCAACCTCGTTAGCAAGGCCTTTGCCTTCGACAAGTTTACACATTGGTGTATTGTGCGTCTCCATATGTGCTGTTAGGTTGCACTTTATGCCTTCCAGCCTCAAAATATAAATGTTAATTTGATGATGTTTTATATGGCTAGAAAGATTAATAATAACACACAAAAGAGATGGATGAAGGGTGGAGACACATGTATGTTGAGTAACCAGTCATTTTTTAGATACAATCGTCCTATTTCGATTAGTTTGAATTCAATTACCTTGACTGAGTCACGCCTCATAAAATCGGCTTTTTCTCTAATACTATCAAAGCCGCTGTTGCACATCAAGAAAATTTCCATGAGAAATAAATTGTCATAAGCCTCACATTTCTGACCAGATGGCTATCGTTCATGCCCAATTTTCGACAACTGGTGATCTGGACTTTCCAAATAACTTAAAGCCGATTCTTTCCTTGATATCACATTAAATCTGACAGCATTATTGATAGATTGACTCATCCTTAATTTCCCCACAAATTAAATCAGTCTTTGTGTGGAAGGATTCAACACTGAGTCGTCAGATAAACAACAAACTATAAATTTTTGTTTACTAATGACGTTCCTTCGCATGAACATGTTTTCCAGAGTTTCTTTGTATCCTGTGTCTAAGTTCGTAGCTCTCAACCTCCATGATTTTATTTCATGTATACTTTTATTAAATTTTGATTAAATGACTTTTATCTTTGTGCTATATTTTTATACATATAATTACTGCTAAGTGGAGATCAAAAGACCTTGTATTTATCAGAGTAGGGAAGGATTGCATTGCCATTATATTACACTTAATGAAATTGATACATGGAAAAAAGGACAAATCTAAGGTACTAAATAGGATGGAATGTTTAAGCATATTTGGTAGGAAGTCTCCGTCACTACAATCTTCTGACGAAATAAATTAAATAATTTCATGCTGTCTATGTTAATTCAATAAAAAGAATCGTGGTCACTCATTGACTCACTAAACTATGCTGGTATTCTCTTGCTCACAGTTTGTTAACTTTATCATGCTCTATTCATCATGATACATATCCTAATTACAATTTAAAAGAGCAACTTTTATCTAGGTTTTGTCAAAATAAATTTATGCAAAGTCTAGTGAGCTTGTAATGTCAGAATATCATAAGGAATTGCAACACACTACAATTAATGACAGATGCATGACTAAAATTAAAGTTTAGTTTTGGCCTAAGGGACTCAATCCAAAGATAAAGAAATATTTAGGGCATGAAACATTTAGACACAATAAGCATAAATAATTTGTTCGTTATATAAAAATTAAGAAAAAGATAGTATAATAAAATAATTTTAAGAAAATTTATTCCATTTTCAAGTTAAGAGAACTTTAAGAGTTTTGGGTTACAAAAAATGGAATAACTTTGCCTTTAAGACAATCCCTGGAGCTTAATTCGAGATGAAATCGAGTACGTCCTTGAAAACGTTGATTGTTCTAAACTGGTCATGAATATTTATTCAAAGATTTTACACATAACTTTGTCTTTTATATGACATTTCGGAGAACTTACTATGGATTTATTTGAGTATACATTTGTTTCATGACCTGTACAGTCTTTAGGCATAGTATTACGTTATGACATAGTAGTTATGTTATTTTTTAATGATTTTGCTTTATAATGATAAGAACCTATTTTAAGAACTTTGGTAGCCTAAAGTCACATTAAGTACTATTCCAAAAAGAATCTGATAAGGTTTACAGGAAAGAATTAGGTTTTCATACGCGAGTTTTAGTGTACCTTTCACTTGGTACCTATTCTCACTAACCTTTGCGTTCTTTACGAACAAAAATACCGTAAAAGCTCTATTAAGCCCCGCGGGGGGAGAGCTTATATAATTTTTGAGGTCCTTATTAGAGAGGGGGCTGATTAGAGAGGGGGGCTCATTATAAAAATTCGCAATTAAGGTTGCAAAATTGTTTTTTTGGTGTTTGCTGGGTTAAAAATCTGTGAAAAGTAACTAGCCAGCAGCTGCCAAATTCTAAAAAATGTTATTTTTGTCTAGTTTTAATGAAGACTCAGTCAACGATAACATCCTCATCTTCATCAGAACATTTACAGCACTGTTACAATCTAGAAGGTTGTTAGAGGCGCTAGAGGTAGAACTGAACAAGAAAGCTTTGATTCTTAAATACATGAAATTAGAAATTGGAAGTATTACACGAAAAAACATCATAAGCTATCACTATATTCTTGTGTTCAGCGTGTTTTTTTGACCGGGAAATGTGGATCTGTATCGATAGGGACTAATCTAAGCCTTATCTGCAAAACATGGGAGAGTCTTAATAGACTGGAGGGCTTATTTCAAATTTTTTCTTCAGAAGGGGGGCTTAATAAAAGGGGGACTTAATAGAGAGGGGGCTTAATAGAGAGGGGGCTTAATAGAGCTTTTATGGTATTCTTTTATCAACCTGATTTTATTTCATTACAGCAAATGTTTGAAGATCAAAAATTGAAAGGGAAATAGACTTGCTGTTGCATCAGAGAGACAACGATGGCAGGCATATTGTCAAATAGGTGTCTCGGATAAACGAGAAGTGTGAGGAATGAATACCAAGGGAGTTGGTATTGTATTTCTTGTTTATTTGTTAATTTTTGGTTGCTTGGAAACAAAATTGCTTATTAATTGCATGCAAGTATATGTGCGTTTACAAAAGTATTAATTGCCGCATCAAAACATTTACTTTTGTTATTGATGGTTTGTTTCCAAGTTTTATTACAAATTTGCCTTTAAAACGCTTTTGCGCTCGTTTATAACTGTGAAAACGTAAAAGTGCAAATAGAATAATTGTGTTCACAGTCGAAAGTTGAAAACAGTTTTATGATAATGGGAAAAAGGAAGCCGGTGCCTCTCTTTGTCGTGCCACACACAGTGCTAATATTTATTCTAGGTCCATGGACTGCGTGAGGCAACTTAGTATTGAAAAGTTTTGTGCTTTTAAGAACTTGGTAAAATCAATAAATTGATTTAATTTTGATAATTAACAAAAGTTAATTTGTTTAAGATTTTGTATGAAGGGGCATATCTCAATGGTTCTTCACAACTAGAGGAAGAGGAAACAAAGGTTTTGTGATCTTGTACACTCATACTGCTGAGTGGTTTTTTCTAATAATTGTTCAAAACACTTTCAGTTTCCCCTGCCTGCATCAACTGCACTTCAGTTTGTTTCCAAAGAATAATTACCCCTAGATTACGCGTTGCCAAATTGTCATGATATCAAAATGAAAGAATTTTGTACGGTGATCAATGAAATAGTTTACAGTTCAGAAGACACTGAGACGATTGTAGCTATAAAATGCTAATCCTGTTCTTTTCTACTTTCGGGGCATTTTTTTATATTAAAGACTACTCTAATTAATATAGTAATTTAAGATCTTACACTGCATGCAAGTAACAAATGGTTGTAATTTAAATATTTTTTATAAATATAAATTAGTCTGTGGGTGACCGTGCATCCTTGATGAACGCCATGGCATAGTAGCTTTATCGCCATAAACCTCAACAGTAAGCGTATGAATATTTGTAACAACTTAAGAGTTTACAGATTCTTTAACTAAGATATAGTAAGTAACAAATTAGTGCTTCGGTGACTTTCTCCGGCATGACAGAGCACTGGTTGAAATCTCAACAGCGCCATGCGGAGAAATTGTAAAGTGATTATTTCAAGGTACAGACTTTTCAATTTGGCAACTCTTGTAAATAACCCTAGTAGAACATCTTAGTAGAATGATAATTTAATAGAATAATTTTCGTTCTCAAATAAGTACAAAAGGTAATAAATAGATACTGTGTAGTTACAAATCAAATGCCGCTGTGTGCACAATGAAAGGGTACTATGACAGTGGAGACACTTAAAGAATAAAGAACACAATGAGGACACTACAAAGATGAAGAAACAGTACAACGATGAAAGGACACTGCGACAATGAAAACACCTTAACAATGAAAAGATACTACTACAGTAAAGACATTATAACAATGAAAGGGCAGTATAACAACGAAGACACTTAAAGAATTGAAGGACACAACGACAATAAAGAGACACTACAACGATGAAGAAACAGGACAGCAATGAAATGGCACTGGATTACGACAATTAAGACATTATGACAATGAAAGCGCAGTATGACAATGAAGTGACAGTACATGAGATATAGAATAAATGCAACAAAAGTTGTTTTGTAGAAATGTTTTCAGACATTCTTGTGACGTTTAGTAATGGGAAAACGTTATACATAAGAAACAAAATTTAACTAAATCGCCCTTTCCAAAAACAAACAAATTAACAAAATTGAAATGTACTGGAGATGTAAAGAAGAAATAGCAATACCATTGGTGACACAAATGAGGAATTTCTGATAAAGAAAGAAACAAGACAAATCAAATACAACCATTAGATGTTTGGCTCCTCTTATTACCTTCAGTTTGTTTTTGCTCTTATCATGTATATACTATTGCTTTTCTTACCATGAAAAATTCTATAAACAATAAGAACCCGTTTATTCAAAGAAGTGTGCATGGGGCAATTAACTTGTGAAGGGCAATAGAGTTGTGGTTGTTAAAAACCAAAAACCAAATGATTATAAAAAAGAGATCGATTTCTGCTAGCACTTTCTTTCCAGAAAGAGCATCTCCTAAAATTATACGCTGGTTCTATAATGCAGTATTTCTGACCTTGATTCTTGTGAGACGCCTGTTACAAAAACAAGAGATAATTAAGCACTGTAGTATAACTACTCTAAACCATTTTCAACGTTAATCGTACTGGGATCTATATTTAAAAAGAACATTGTAGACCAGCATACATGACAACATGTTTTCATATTCAATCCGTGCCACAAAAAGTGTAATTTAGCTGAAAATGTTGATTTTCGATACGTCAAGCGATGCTGTAGATTTTGGCCTTGTGCAGCTATGTTGTCAATCAATATAAATATGCCATTTTAGCTTTTTTATGACTTTGATGTTTGTCCATCAACTACGCAAGTAAAGCTAGCATTGTATCCATGGCTAATGTATTTCCATGTATTTTGACCATAGATAGAAAGAAGTCAATAAAACACACCTTCGACTTGAGCTTTGTTTTAGCTTGCGTGAATGTCAGCACGATTTGGATACAAATGACGTTAGCAAAGATCATTGTCAGTGAGAAATTCGTTATTTTAAGGTCTATTTACCACACAGGAGTTAGTACAGGTGTTGAAAATTGAAATTCGGCCAATTTCCTTGTAACCTCAGCGTTCCCGTGGGGATGACGCAAATCTACCATGAAAATGATTTCTGCAAAAGCTTGACTAGGAACAAGTTTTTATGTTTTGGTGTAACTCGACAGATCTCTCACTTAAAAGTGTATTGCATTTATCAGATGTGGTCTCATTTGCCCCAAACATTCATCTAAGAGAATGCTTTTGATGCAGTGAGAATGTCAGTACATTGGAATGGCTAGTGATAGATAGCTGTAAGCCAAAAGCTGAACTGACAATCACTTCTCATTTTGTTTCATATACATGGTAACGCTTTTATGGTGCATACAACGTACGTATTTTATATCTGCTTATAAACTAGAACCACAATTAAAATCTTTTTTGATGATTAAAAGAGTTTTATTTCCGATGTTTTTCAAAATGTTGCTGGTTTTCTTATATCCAAAATATTTAAATTTCGAGCAAATGCATATACAGATAAGTGCTCATCATACGAGCACATTGCTTCATCATGTATGAATTCTTCATTTTTCCTTTCAAAGAGTGGTAAAGATGAAATTGATCTTTTTTATACCATAAACTGGCCACTTTGATGTAATTTTCTTTTAAATCATTACTAAAGACAACATTAATCTTTGATTCTCACAGCAAAACAAAATAGAGATGAAAATAAAACAACATACATCTTTCCAATGATTTGACATATTAGAATGTAATTGTGCAAGAAAATACATCTGATTTCCTTAATAACACACTTGTGAACCCTTTTGGTTCATCCAAAAATAATTATCAGGAGCTAATGTATTGTTTACAAACGGATTGAAAATGAACCAACAAGAATGAAACGAATCAAGCATTGGATAAATAGAGCAAATAAAGCAAACAAGGAATAGAACCAAAAATAATTGACAATGCTTAAAACTTTTGCTTATATGCATCTGTAAGTGAATTTCTTATTGCAAATCGCGACTTCCTTAAAGATAACAGTTGATTATCACTGAAAATTTACAAGGGAAAAAGCATCAAATCTTTGATTGTCTTGCCTCTAATGTAAACAAATTTATTACATGCTCCATTGCAATAGATTATTCTTTACAAGGCTGCAATATGCATTTCTGTTGTTAATATTTACTATTATAGTATGGCCTATACATTTTGTGCATGCATCACATTAGCATCATTCTAATACATTGTCTACTTATATCACTTCCACATCTTGAATATAAGATAAATCAGAAATGTGATAAGTTTAAATGTTGGAGGCTTATTTAATGCACATCATAATTATCTTTGATTAGTAATCCCCTTCCATCTAAGTGTATTGGAGACTATCTACATTAAAACAGGAAAACCAGGGCATTGTAGGCGGAAAACTTCGATTTTTCACTTGGGCTTTTCCGATAATGCTTTGTTGTTTTTTCAATTTCTCTGTCTTTTTTCTTTATTGCTTATAATTGGCTACTTTCGATCGGTGTTTCTCATAAAAAGGTTTCCATATATCTATACTTTCCTTTTTGACGATTCATACTTTGAAAAGTATCAGACAGAAAAACTTTTAAGTATGACTTTTGCGCAATGTCGCAAGTTTTCAAATCAATAATCCCTGAAGTCATCAATTGCAAGCTTTAACACAAATGTAACATGCTTCTTTCTATATATGAATATGTAAAAATAAATAATGTGTATAAAGTTAACAAGATATACCAAGTGTCATGCTCTAAAGTATATTTTAGGGAACCGTCTGCCATTTGAATACCAATAAACATATTTTTTTCTGATAACACATACATTAATATTATGCTTTTCCAAGAACATAACCAAATTGCAACCAAATCATGATATCTTCCAAAGCGATGTTAAACGGTTTAAAAGTTTAAATTAATTAATTTAGTCAGTGTAGAGTCCTTTTGTGAGGATTGGTGACTTCAAAAGAGCAGAGATCTTTGCACAAGAAAGTACTTAATTACTTCCTTGTCACGAATGTTTATTCTTCTTAGCTATGGGAGAGCAAATTCTATGAAGCCAAAAACTTCAAGTTCCAACTGTGAGTTGAAATTGATTGCGTTGAGTAAACAGCTTGTTACAAAGAAGGAAACTTTGATTTGTTGCATACTGTAATCACCAGAATCAGTTTAATATCTGAAATTTAAATGGCAATGATAACTTGATAAGATAACATTATTCACATTCGTGTTCATGAAAACATTACAAAGGCATTATATTAATAAAGTAAACTATCGTGTTTTTGTGGATACACTTTTTTATTCGAATTATCTTTGTATCTTTCGATTGGATTGTTAAATTGCAGGAGGTCAATTGATTCTTTTACGTACAAGCAAAACACCCAACTTGAAAACACTATAAAGTATCCTGTATTTATTTAAGGGTGATTAAGATCACGATATGGCTGACGTGCACTAAATCATGTCGCCAGTTATTTAACACTGAACAGTTTTGTCGTCGATTGACATTGCCTTGCATGAAAATGCAGAACAAATTTAACTGTAACCCGTAATTTTTACAAGAGATGGCATGCTTCCTTGTTTCATTTGTGGCATCTCCGAGCACTAGATTTGTAAGAGGGTGATTGAACATAAAGAGAATTTGCTGTGACAAGAGGGTCAACCGAAGACAAAGAGAGTTTTGCAGAAAATACTATTACAGACATAAAAAAGTCGTAAGGCATTTCTTTGCATTAAAGTGGCAGTTTAAAGCGATGCCATATAGCTGGCGAAAAATAGATCAGACATAACATCCAGCAGTTAAAAGTATGGAAAGTGAAAAGATGTTGGCTAAGGCTCATGAAAAAAACATATTTATTTTACTATTTTGTATTCATTACGTAGCAGAATAGTATATTTCATGAGCTAAGAACGCCACATATTTCTCTTAAATTGTTTGAAAGAATTATCGGATATTCTGTAAGAAAAACAGACCTGACGAAGGTATTCTTTGCTGGAAAATTTTTTGATCGAAACTTTGCAAAGCAACACTATACATACATGAGTTATGCAAACAACTTTCTGCCCTACATTACCCAACGTTTGCAATTACTATTGTGAAATAAGTATACAACAAAGCGTAGCCCAATTCAAGTAACAAATACAAAGGCAGTTATGAGAAGGTTTCATTCCTGATGTGGTCCGCAAACCAATGAAGCAAGTTAATATCAAGTTTTGTAACCAGATGTTGGTTGGCCACTAAGTCGTTATTGGACAGTGGTTGATGCTTAAATTTGCACTGTTTTTACATCCAAGATTTCTTTTCTGCGTTCCTGTTGTCTAGTCACACTCATTTTAGTTTCTACCCGTCAGAATTTAATCCAACTTTAGATTTTGTCGGTGAATTTAAAAGCGAGTTACCATCTGCAAGGTAAACTACTAAATTGAACATTGACTGTAAGAAGAACTGACGTCTTGATTATGTGTTCTTAACACCCTTATTTTCTTACGCACGGCAAAGACATAGTGATTATGGTCACGAATTGTTGTGAAAAAACGCAAAGTGATTGGCTGAAGTCTCACATTGACGTCATGACAAATGATAGTAAGGATCTTTGAACTTTTGTGAATGAACATTTCAGCAGCCAGACGATATCCAACAACGTAAAAATGTCAACCTTTGTGTTTATCTTTGCTTCGCCCTTCAATATTTTGTTCACGAATGTCTCTAACAGTGATAACTGTAAGATGATCGAATGGAAGTAGTCCAAAGTCATTTGCATTGTGGTAAAATCTTGAGATGATAAAAGAGCTTTTTTACGTATATGACCACAAAAGGAAATAGTTGTTTTCGTCTCAACCGACTATTAAATGTTGTTAACAACGTATACACTATTGTCCCCATCAGCAGTACACTAATCGGTCAGCAATGGAACTTTTTTTCAAACATTGTCGCAAACAGATTCTGTCCCAATAATTGTTTCATAAGCGTATACTGCCTTTAAAAATTATCAAAGACCCTATTGTATGAGCAACAAGAGACCTAAAACCTGATTTGCATCCAAACAGTTCTTCATACAAATCCAGACCATACTTTGAAAAGATCTTTTTACCCATCAATGCTTGATTCTTTTTAGGCTTGATGCAAACAGAGCCTGAGATAATCTCCGGTCTTCGGCGATACTTAATCTTATCTTCTACATATGAATTATATATGTTGTGAGTTTATTGCTATGTCAAAACATTACTAGTTGATCCTTATTTTCATCGTTTCATTACAGCGAGCGTTTTAAATTGTTCTTTAAGAGATGTGTAGTTTAGTGAATTTTGTTTTGTAGGTCTGTTTTATTTTATCACATCCAAAATGACTAGGGACATCCAAATTTCGTTTTCTTCCTTAGGTTTGGTTGTAATGCAATCTTTGTGTATAAATGTTACAACAATTGGTATAACTCAAAGTAGTTTCTCGCTGCTATTCAAGTGCTTTAGGCACTGTAATCAGTTTTTCGTCTCAATTTTTTACTTTAACTTGATGTCCAGATCTCATTTTAATTCCCCTTCTTTTACCTTCTTGACAGCAAAAAAATGCCGTAAAAACAGTTCGTTAAAAAGGCGGGGGACGCAAGATGTCTTTATTCTTATATTGAAAGAACTGAGATGATGATCGCACCTTCTCTTTCCTGCCTCTGTTCCCACAAAACTGGGCACTTGACTTAAAATAACCAGAACGTCTGAATTTAAACCCATGATAATTGAACAGTATTTTGCGGAGCAAAACTTGAAATTGAGTGGAAAATTTGCGAAACATGCGATTCTGCCCTAGGCCAACGTTAACTACAAAATTCAGAATGCGCCAAAATATAAAGCGCGATAACTTTTAGGTATTTGACATAGCTATCTTGCTTCCATCGTCTTGACAGACTCAAATACAAAAGGCCATTGATGTCATCAGTTGGCCGTCCAGTTTAACTTCGTTTCGCACTATAAGAGAGATCTTGACAACATGTAAGGTATAGGCGCTGGGACTTTTATTTGGGACATTAGTAGCCTCTTACTCCAAACGGGCTAGATGTTTCTCTTATAAACGCAATTCTCTTTAACAAAGAACTTTTTTGCTTGCTCAGATCTCGACCAACCTGAGCCATTCCGCTTAACCGGGCTGGTTCGCTTTATACAAACAGTCTCTAAGAGTTCATAAAGCAATTATATATATTTATAATATATATATATATTAGCACAAGCTCAAAATAAGAAGTATTAGGTACGCTGCTAAACACAAAATTCTTTATCATTGAAAGTCATCGTTTCCATTATTTCGTGTACATCATCGATGTCTATGCCCTGTTTGCCAAAGTATTCCGAACACCTTTTTATTTCCAGTACCACCGTTATGCTTCACTGTAACACGGTTTGACAAAGTTATAGCACATACTGGAAGCAGTCTAATGGTATTCCATATTGCAATAAGCAGAACTGTTTATTTTCGATTTAGAGTACTATGCTGTTATTTATAAGACACGTTTTAAGGATGAGTGTGTAGTTAGAACGTTTTACCAACTGTTTGGGCATATGGTTTTAGAATTGTCGTTTCTGCACATTGCTACATTGTGCTACAGAAAACAGCGTTTAATGGATAGTAAACGCACATTGACGCCCAGAAAATGGACTTGTTGTACCTACTGTGTTGCACTTGCGCAGTAACAGCAAACAAACGATCACAGTTTTCCTTGAGGAACTTAACAAATACTGTAAAGATACGCAGACATATGAATATAAGTGAATTTAATAAATTTCTGACGGAGAAAAACGACCTGTATTGAAGCCCTAAGTGGGATATCAAATTCTCATCTTGTTTGTTGATGTGTATCAAACGCGTCAGCTTCGGGAAAGAAGGAAGCATGATGAGGCTTTGCAAAGTACATTGTCGTAAATTACTTTAAATGGCGTCATTTCAAGTTGAAACATTAGCTTATCCCTTTGGATTAGCTTTACGTAACAAAGTTAGATGATAATTTGTCGTTGCTGCTTACGCAGTTTAGTCAGAGATGACTTTTATGTGGTTTTTGAAGACTGTTTAACACGCTAAGATAACTGCATTTCAATATCTTGATGTTGAAAAAGATATCGTCGTGGTCGTATGGTTGGACATTGGCTTCCTTTTCATATATCACCAATCGATATAAACATTTTGAATTGGCATAAACACGACTTTGTAAGGATCCACATGGTAGAAATTCTTAAGGTTTTTTCTTGCTATTGTAATTAACCATATCAGCATTTCCTCTTGTCAGTACCAGTCCCCTGGGTTTTGTGATCGGACTGAATTTAAATTATGGTTCTAATTGATTAAACAGAATAGAATGTTTTGTGGATAGCATATGGCCAACATAATATAGAAGTTAAGCTTGAGTTCTCCTTTCAAGAGGAAAATGATACCCCAGGAAAGTTTCAAACAGAGAAAAATGTTACGCAGGTAGGTATTTAGAATGACCTACGACCAAATGTAATGTGAACTGAAATCAACAAATATATTGGATATAGTCAATACGAAAGAAACTGAAGTATAAAAGTTGTAGTTGTTGCACCCAATTGAGAACAAAACGATTTAACTTAATAAATTTGACTCTCAACATCCGGGATATGAGCATATACAGTTGGTAGTAGTGGAATTGCATAACATGACAAAAAGAAAAAAAGAATAGAAGACACAAACAAAACAAGAATGAACAGAGCTAACGCGAAAGTAAATATGGGCGGAGGAGTGGTCACATAATGATTAGGGGTCAGTAAGTTAACAAGGGGTAACTTGACATGGATTATTTGATTGGGTGATTGCCCCCCTACGCACTCCTTGTTTCTATGCTACTGGCATGCATCTTAGATGTACGTGAAAACGTGGTTGAGTTATACGTGTGCTGAGTGACACTCTCTGGCTTATGTATTCTCGTTGCACAATTGACTCCACCAATAGCCAAGCTAGGGAAAAGGTTTTCGATAAGCTTTCGAATTGACTGCAGACTACTAAAGGTCTTGTTCAAAGGAACATTTTATCGTGTCTCTTTTTAAAGTTTTTGATAATAGAGCAAATTTTGCCAACTCCCTCTCCTACCTCCGATTGGGGACAATCAAGCTTGCGCCCATGTCTACAAGTTTTTTAATTAGGTCAAATATTGCCTTTTGCAAGCAAAGAAATATCCGAAAACACGGAACTAACGCATTTGATTATCTTTCTAAAATTTAGGTGACTCTTTATAACATGTTTAATCTACAAAAATATTCATGTAGAGATACATGTCCTTACGCCTCGACAAAAATGTGCCAACCGTCAAGCTAGCAGATTGCTTTGTATTGAAACTGTTTGATAGGTATAGCCATTTTCAACTTATTCAGTGCGTAATATCTTAGGCCTCTAACTATTATAGTTTCTTCGAGTATGCTACCCTGGGGAAAGTTTTAAATTTAAATTCGTAGACTGTCTAAAATAGTTTAAATGCAATAGTTCTCCATATTCTTATTTTAAAACATTGACCTCCAGTGTCCTCCTGCGCATTATTCTTGAAGTCGACTCCATTTATGGTTTATTAGGGTAGGAAGCAAGCATCGTAACCTGGAAAGGCTTGTTTCATACATAAGATGTTCCGTCCTCATACAAACTAATATGTAAGCTTTAATGTTCTCAAGGTATGTTGTCTCCAGCAGCATTGCGATTACGTACACCACTCAATTTGGTTACTACCAAAGAGGAAAAATTAAAGTGACCAACTACTTTCTGGTATATCCTCGAACACTTTGACATCTCCGACGTGTCTCTTATTCTATGAAAATCAAGCATTTGTTGATTACATTTATTTATCAAATGTGTAAGTATGACTCATATTAACAGATCGCAAAAGTATTTAAAATACATTATCAAACAATGAATACGAAATTTGACATTTGTGGTTGTAAATAAAATGATAATTGATACAATGATTAGATGCGATATTAGTATGCATATGCCATTACAACTACAATATGGAAACAGTTTCAATAGCGGAGCCATTACAGAAAGTGACCATTGCAAAGTTGCTTGGAAGAGGGGGCGTGCTGCACCCATTTAGGGGTATATATGTTACTATTGTATAGTAAACCAAGAAAAGGCTTTTAGGGTAACAGTATAAGCCGGTGTAACTTTGTATCATTAGCATTTGCAAGATTATTAAACGAGTTACATGTTCCTCTCGCTATTCAAGAGCAACTAAGATGTTAGGATAGATCCTAAACTAAGACAGTTATCAATAAGCTTGCTTTACATTCCAAAGTTAAATCGAGGCATGTAGACAGGAGCTTTATCATGACATGAGTCGTATGCATTTTATGAGCTACGTTTCGAGAGACACTTCTCCCATCATCAGGCTACTAGACATGATCTGGTACAGCTATTTTATTCTTCCTCACTGCGGAAGTGCAGGACTGCTGCCATCTCTGGAACTTAGTTTTACGGGATAGAGGCCCACCTGTTCCTTTCACAACCCTCCTCAAACAAAACAAATGTTCTGATTTTAAAAAACCGCTCCCTACAGACATCAGACAAGTCAACAAACTAAGCTGGCAGTGAATTAATTGCACATTAACAGGCACCAACAAAAAGGACAAGCTGCAGCTCTATTACGAAAAAAAGCCCTCGTGGTCCACTGCGCACACCACAAGTTATGATGACCAGTCTATATCGGGAAATAAGTTGGGATTTTCACTACAACGAATAAATGAGTCAAAATCTTATTGAATACAAAGCACATTGAGTAGAATTTTCCGTAACAAGCAACAAACAACAATAGAAAGTAAAAGTTTTGGAAAGATGACGGCACATCTTTACTTCAACTGGTGAAATAATGAAGGCCGCCTAGTAAACACAGTGTAAAGCAAAATGATGTTTAGGCACATCATCGTCAACCTCCCTCTCAAGTGGGAATCTCGATTTCAAACTAAATGTAAAAGTGGTCTGTTAAACAACAGGCAAACTTACCTAAATCCAAGGGCTTCCTTTGCAATTGAAATATTAATTAGGGCTTCTACTATTCGCCAAGCAATAGTGAATGTGGCGCAAAGGTTTGATAAATTTTTAAAGCGAAGCCATGTACATGACACTGAAGGCCTAGGACTTGAAATAAAATTTTTCACAACTCACATTAAATTTAAACCTGATTCATCTAAATTTAAAGGAGCTGATATTGTAGAAGATAAGAGCTATTATCACTAAAATTATTACATATTGGGGAAAAAGTTTGAAAAAGGTTTTGCTTATAATCCGACAGCTGCAGCAGCAACTGTTGCAACCCTTTGAATCCGCCCCAGGGTCTGTTGTGTCCTTTGTTACGTTTTACTGAAAAAGGGTTTTGTTTTCGCGACTAAATTTTAAAATGATACTAACATTTTTTCACAGGTTCGAGCCAATTTTGTCGGTAGCCTTGGGACGACGTGCTATTATAGTGATTAAGCTTAACTTTGAACTGGAATGGTTCAAATTAACAATTTGTTCAAACATTTGCTTGTCTTGACTCTGCACTACATCAAACTTTTTCTAAAGAATTTGCTTGCTTTTATTTTTCCACAGGGTATGTTGTTATGACAATAAGTTGATTTATGGAAAGTTTCTTGTCATGGCATACAGTTGAAGAGACAGATTGTCGGGCAATTGTCATGTGAATATGGACGTGACCCTCAGCCTGTCGGAAAACCAAAACCGAGCCTGATAAACGATTTTTCATTTACCCGTGAACAAATACCAAACAGGTGCTTTATATCAACTGTTGTAAGTTAGAATGCTAATAGAAGGCTGGAACCGAATTTCATTTCTTGCCACGGATTTCCGAAGACACGATCACGATGTTGTGCACTATGTGTATCCTAGAAGATACGACAAGAAAATGCCACAAAAAACCTAGTACTATTGACATGCTATAACTTAGCAAGTTAAGTTAAAATTTAATCAACACAACAGTTATCTTGTAGACAGGAGCTTTATCATGACATGAGTCGTATGCTTTTTGTGAGCTACGTTTCAAGAGATACTTCTCCCATCATCAGATTTTTTTTTTCAGAATCATCAGGCTACTAGATGTGATCAGGTACAGCTATGTTATACTTCTTCAGTGCGGACGTCCGAGTTGACAGGGATC
>JANTCA010041659.1:0-19497 GCA_024741275.1 Chironex yamaguchii
TTTTTTGCTTTTTTGAAAAGTTTGACGTGTTTTGTCAAGTTTCATTTGAGTCTGTCGAGTTTGTCTTTTATTTTTTGGTTTTTTGAAATGTTTGACGTGTTTTGTCAAGTTACATTTAAGTCTGTCAAGTTTGTCGTATGTTTCTTTGCTTTTTTGAAAAGTTTGACGTGTTTTGTCAAGTTTCATTTAAGTCTGTTGAGTTTGTCGCATATTATTTTGCTTTTTCGAAAAGTTTGACGTGTTCTGTCATGTTACATTTAAGTCTGTCAAGTTTGTCGTATATTTCTTTGCTTTTTTGAAAAGTTTGACGTGTTCTATCAAGTTACATTTAAGTCTGTCAAGTTTGTCGTATGTTTCTTTGCTTTTTTGAAATGTTTGACGTGTTCTGTCAAGTTACATTTAAGTCTGTTGAGTTTGTCGTATGTTTCTTTGCTTTTTTGAAAAGTTTGACGTGTTCTGTCAAGTTTCATTTAAGTCTGTTGAGTTTGTCGTATATTTTTTTGTTTTTTTTGAAACGTTTGACGTGTTCTGTCAAGTTTCATTTAAGTCTGTTGAGTTTGTCCTTTGTTTTTGCTTTTTTGAAAAATTTGACGTGTTTCGTTTAAGTCTGTGGAGTTTTCTTTTGTTTTTTGTTTGTTTGTTTTCTTTTTTTGCTTTTTTGAAAAGTTTGACGTGTTTTGTCGAGTTTCATTTACACTTGCTGTGTAGACACAACTGCGAATTCTGGAGAGGAGCCGCCAGGATTGCAAAGCTCATTGTAACTAGCGTGATACCAAATAGAGATATTGTTGTTATACCGGATCGGTCGAGGCCCCGGTCAACAATGGCCTTAGCTTACACAGGTAACCATAGTACACCCGACAAGTATGCTACTGGAAATGCTCGTGTAAAATTGGCAAAAAACGAAATTACTATTCGGTACATGGAATGCGAGGGCACTAAAGCAAGTGGGTAAGGTAGAATTAGAGAGCGCGATGAAAAGGTACAAGTGGAATGTAGTGGGATTGTCGGAAGTGCTCAATTCGGGAAAAGGGAAATAAACTATATTACAGCAGTGAGGAAACCAAACACATCCACGAAGTCGGCTTTTTCGTGAACAACGAAATCGTGAATGCAGTGGTGTAATTTTAACCCGTGAACAGCAGAATTGCATGTCTACATCTACACGCAGCATCAAGAAACGTCACATCGCAAGGAAGACTGTCAAAATTGTGATGGAAGATAGAATGCAAAAATTGGGCTAATGCTTACGAGACTTGGAGAGGTGTTGAAGGAAATGCAAGTCATGAAGTTACATCATATGATTAAAATAGACTCATGTGATTAATGACTAAGAACTCTCTAGATTAATTATGAACTACTAAATAAATACTGAGTCATGATGATAATGTTATACCGTAGCTTATATGTATATTCTAGAAAGGTCGTCATGATTTGTATAAATAAGTTGTAAAATTGTACCGGTAATCGTCGTTATTGTATTCTAGTTCACACGATCAAATGTTGATGTCTTCTGTAAACAAGAATTGAATTTTATTACCTTATAAACAGACGGAGTTGTGATTATTTTCTTCCTGTGCGCTTTGGTGATAGCTACGGGTGTATTATCCAACAAGAGGAACTGTCGGGTAGTTCGAGTTAAATGCCACAAACGGACGTGGAGAAAGACTCTTGGAATTTGCGAGTAAACACGGACTAGCAGTAACAAATACACTGTATAGGCACAAGCAAACCAGAAGAGTAACGTTGAAGTCTCCAGATGGACAAATGAAAAATATGATAGACTTTACTTTGATAAAACGGAAATGCGTGAAAGGTGTGTGGAGATGATATGAAGCATGCCTGACAACACGGCATAGCGAATACATTGACATATGTCATGACAGAACGGTCTTTATATTGTTATCGATCTAGCGTACGTTTGTGCTCTTGCTTCCGGTTTATAATCGTTGTAGTGGTAGATTACAATTAGATTACCTCACAGTGTGCATGGAAGCAAGACAAGAAGCTTTCCAAGAGCAGATATCGCCAGATATCACCAGTGACCACAATCTAGCCCTTTGGTACAATGTTAAAATGATTTATTCCACAATAAATTTGACGCAGTAACAACGAATGGTCAACAACTTCTAAAACATTTAATCACGATCGTTCACTCATTTAACTGAGTGTCTAAACACAAGGACCAGTTTTAACTAGTTCCAGAGAGAAGCAGATTGGGTGACCAATCAATTAAACCAAACCCTAAGATTCATACATTGGACACATTTCAGTGAAATAGAAGTTGTTGATACTAAGCTAGATTCACCAATGTCATTGTATTGTTGTAACATATGACTTATGAACGTTAGATTGATATAGAAACGACACATACCGTTGAAGTAATATTGTCAAATAGACTTTGGGAACCGAACCCAAGACTCCATGCGTGTTTGAATATGACCATAAATAATGCCATAGCCTGTGATTGTGTCTTCGTAATTCCATACTTAAGGCTGCTAACAGGGACTAGTTACAGGCGCTTATTTGATTGTAATCGGCTCCTGCAAATTCAAGTAACAAACTGAATTGGTTTGGCAACGTCACTCGCCATGCGGATGAATGAAATTTAGGTCAAACAGCGATACATTGAAGTAAACTTAGTAGGAGAGAAAGAGGAAAGTGAAGAAAGAATTAGTTAAAAACATTTTAAATTGGAGCTGATTGTTAATTTGTGATGCAATGAACAATGACAGCAATATCTTCATATCATTGAAGCAAATCTGTATGTCGATTGTGAAGTCAAGTTTGTACGGACTTTCTTTAAAGGAATGGACTATTCGAGCACACTTGACAAGCAGTTTCCAGTTTGTACAGACGGGGAACTACGTATAAAATGGTGCAAAGACGTATATTCAAGACTAGTCTGCGAAAGGTTGTCTTTAGAAATTACCAGTAAGAAACGTACAATGTCTCTTGCTAAAAAGGGAGTTACCAGTGCCGACCAAAGTTCAGCAGTAACATGAAGCAGACGTTGTTACTGGCAATAGTGGAGGACAACAAAATCTCCAGTAAACAGATGAACTGTATGGAATTTGTTAAAATAGCTTTCGGTGCATGCCTGTTCGATTGCAACCAACATCGAAATGATGGAATTTATGTTATAACAAGTTGGACAACGAACGTACAAGGGGAGTAGCTAAAACACAAAAATTTACGTGTGATTTCTCAAATGTTACTAGAACTTGGGACTTCTACTTTGGGCACAGAGCTAATGTGATTATCCAGCACTACATTCAAATCGTTTGTGATTATTTACACGTTTAATCAACTGGCAAATGACGTAAAATGTTTCTTGACTCAGCGTGCTGATTATACAGCCGCTGCTTACCCCGAAAGACAATAAATATCGGGCATTTGGCGTCAAATATGTAAGCACTTCAAATCAAAAGTTCTGAAGACTTACACAAAGTCAAGTTATGCCTGTTGTTGATGAAAAAATGGTAACCATACAGTATGGTGAGTAACAGATATCACTTCCGTTACTAATTGTCAAGGCTGATGGTCCCGCTTTGATGGGTAGAAATTGGTTAAACCAATTGAAATTGAATTGGCAGTCAATTGAGTACACAATCAGTGATAATTTTACCGAGGAAATCTTCCAGGAGTATAAAGTGTTCTAGGAAGAATTGGGTGCTGTCAAGAGCGAACCTCCGACTACGTGAAGATGTTACACCAAAGTTTTTCATTAGCCTAAAACAGTGTTACTCGAATTGCTTGGCACAACAAGCGTCAATGCAGCCCATCGATTTTGGGTAAAAGATTATACACCTCCAGATGTTATTCAAACCATTTTACACAAGATGAATCACCGCGTGAAGCAAAATCTATTATAAGACATTATCCAACATATGCTAAGTGAATAAAGAAGTTTTTATTAGCAAGGGAAGTCTTTTTTCAGAGTACATTGTAACTATGCAAGCTAAGAACAAAAACAGAAGCATTGACAATGAATAAAGCAAGACATAAGATATGTTCACCGGTTCACTTAAAATGTGTTAACCCAGCAAAAAACCATTTATCTTCTGGATCCCCTCGTTGACAAGAGAATACTGCAGGTACTTTCTCCAGCAATGAATTTATTTCTTCCTTGGTCATAATGACGTCATTTGCAAAACAATGAGCTGAGAGATCATCAGCAGTAACTCCATTCCGACATGTACACATTAGCATGGAAAAGATAGGTATACATGTGAGCTCCCTTTCGCAAAGGTCTACGGCATCCAATTCCAAATCTTCCAAGAAAGGTTTTTTTTCATTCAAAGTCTCGTTTGCTTCAGAGTAATCACTTTCATCAGGGGCATCATCGCCTTTTCTTACCCTCTTTGGGGCTGATCCGCTGACTTCATCTGCCTCCGCATTCATCTCTGCATTTGATGCTGTTTCCTCTGTCATTGCTTCAGTTTCAGCTTCCAACTTTCTATCGATCTTTGCTACGACTGACTCTTTTTCAGAGCTGGTACTCCTACTTCTCATCATGTTAACTCGGTAAGACTTCTTCTGGACAGCGAGGAAGTCGTCAACCACATCCTCAGGATTTTTCATTCCGGTTTTCGATGAATTCTGTGCAACAAAAATAGTGGTATAAAGTCATAGATGCCTTAACATTCTGGAACCCTAAACTATCATCTAATATTAAACAAGACCTTTCGCTGCTACCGTCTGCTTATCACGAAAAAATCTAGGCATGAAGCTCAAGATATCTGCATCAATTCTGGCACTTATCACTGTTACATGATATTCATCTTATGACTACCCCTTCCCCCTTGCAAAGGAGAAACCCTTACCTCATGATTGACTACCCCTAAAATTACAAACCACTGATACAAATTAAACTTACCTCTTGCCAATTTCCACCGTATCCGTAACATGTATATTGATACAGAGATTGAAGAGTCGCTTCAAGACGCAGGATCTGTAAAATAAACAGTGCACTAGAAGAAGATTTTAATTTTACGGGTGCTTAGAATGGGAGCGGCTTATACACGAAATGAGGTTATGAGTAAAGCTGCACTCCACTGCTAGGCCATTAAAATGAACTTAGAGACCATTTTTTTTCTCATACTTACCCCCTCAAGACAGCCATCCCCACCGTACAAATTAGGGCACTATAAGTAATTACCGAATTCCTCCTAAATCCTTATATGTTACCTTATGTGATATGTCTCCACTTAGTGAATGGCCTATTCTAAGAAACAATACATAGTATTGATGTGTACGTAATCGGACACATTTCTGCGTCCAGGACTGCCTTTTTAACAATACTGAGTAGCTAAGCATGCTGTATCCTCATATACTTGAAGTACGTTGTTTATGTGATGTCATAATGTTATATAATACCATATTGTTATGTAATGTCACGATGCCATATAATACCACATTGCCATGTAATGCCAGGTTGTTAGGTACTGTCATGGACTAGATTAACAAAAAGTACTACATGAAAATCATTACAATGCAAATTCTTGAATATATTTTTCCATTTAACACATACCCTGTCGTCCTTTTCAAGTAACGTACTTTTTGTCTCCACAGTGTACAGTTCGTGTTCTCGTCGAAGCTTCTCTAGTTCTATCATTAATCCTGAATTCTTTTCTGCTGCAGCTCGCAACGCCGTCACTTGTGTTTTTAATTGAGTATTCTCTTGCTCAAGAGTGAGTTGATCTAAATGGGAGAGAAAAAAAAATAGTACGACATACAAATACAACAAACGACATATGCAATTCCTGAATCTGATCATACATTGTAATTACCTTTAATCACTGAGCACATTTCTTCGGTTGGCAGTCGACTGCAATAAAATAATCATGCCATACAACTTACGTGTCCTTAAAAGCAGCTGATTGAACTAAGCTTGTTCCAAATACTGGGTAGTAGAACCAATTCATCTCTCTCTGCACTGTCCTCTCCATTTCAAAAGTTTTCCTATGTTATAGCCAAGGTCACCCATCTACTGGCAATCTAATGTTTCAGTGTTACATATTAGACTGTATAAGGTTTACTCCACCGAATGACAGGTAGAACGCACATAGGTAAGTTATGTAGATAGATCAATTGGACCAAAAAAGCAGAGAATGAACGAGTCAGAAGAAAGATAGAGGACAATAGCGTAGGTAAGAATAGATGGATAAGCAAGTGCATCAAACACAGACAAATAGAGTCACAAAAGAAGAAGCTGAAGAAGGTAAAAGAATAAAATAGAAAGAAAAAAATATATATTTCATTTGTTACATTCTAAGACCATGACACTACATCATTGTTGCTGAATCACAATAAGTCTAGAGTACGATCAAGCGCAACAAGGAAGTAAATAAAGCAAATAAAATTCCTTTTACTCGTCAATCTTAATAAACATTCAAAGATCATTCCCCTATGGAATTAGTCTGGCGCGGTGTATTGATGTTGAAATATGTTTGGTATACCTACCTTGCAACTGCGAAAATTAAGTCAAAATTCGCTGATACAAATAACACAAAACATAACGACTGAACACGTTGTACGTACATCCGAAAAATGAATAAAGAAACACAATCGATTTATAAGAAACTTGGTATTAACTTGTAAAACCACAAAGGGTCACTGAACTGTACTTGTCTTAGTATCGTATTTTTCATAAGATGTTATGGCAAACTAGTAAGAGGCGAATCTTAGATGAAATAATTCATACAATCTTTGACATATCATATTTGGTTTCAGGATTTACAAATCGACTACAGAACATTTTGTAGTATGTCCCATTGAAATCTGAAGTAACTAAAGTGAGTAGTAACTAGAGTAAGTTCATTAGTTGCCACTTTTATCTGAAGATCATTTTATGCTTTTATCACTATAAAGAAGCTTGACATCCATCCAATGTCAAAGATTTTTAAATACCTTATTGTGACTAGACATCAAAAAAACCCCGAGTTTTTTCAATTTTAAAAACATGTTTCAACTGAGCTCATCATCGTCAGTTTACAGGCAAGTCTCAAAATCTGAAATTTAAACCTTACGATCAGTGCCTATTGTGGTTACGAGTACTCGGAAAATCCTCTGTCGTGGTAGCTGCTGACATGAGAGGGTGCTGTAAAGTTCTTAGACTTGCATTTGCCATAAAGAATGTCAAACCAGAAGGCAAACGCTGATGCCTTACATTTAGCATGGTCCTTCCTAGGGCCCTCGACCCAGAATTAAAACCAGGTACCTGTAACTGAACATCACACATTATTCTTTTCAGCTAAAATTACGATAAATCGTGAATATATTATAAGAAACACAATATGGGGTCCATACAAACCTTGCTTTCATGACTGAGATATATTTGTGTTTTTTGCTGAGTACACTTGAATCCACCAAAAGTCATAAGCGCAAAACTTAATTTGCTGCGCGAGCAGTGGTGCTTATGTAGACCACCTACCACCTGAATTGGACCAAGGTGGCCACCGAGTTTATAACAAAACAGGTGACAGCAATACATAAATTTTATGTAAGACGAATTTTGGGTGAGTAATAAATTCTGTCCTGTCCATTGATTCAATGTGCACTGAAAACTTTAACTGTAATGATTACTCAGTTCACTTTTTGCCACAGATTGTAGCATAATTCATGCTGCTGAAGACATGCAAATAAATGACTGAGATCTTTGCAAAGATGCAGATACCAAAGATGACATCATCCATAGAAGGATAACAAACGAGTACGAGGTATGATACCGATCTTTTACTTGTTACAAGAAAAATGCACAACCATACATGTACAGAGAAGTTTTGAGACATGATGCTTATCTATAGACAATCACATCAATAATAGGGGCACTGATACGGAAAATGAAAAAACTGCCAAAACACTTCCAATGGCTATTTTGCCTTTAACTGCCGCTGTTTATATAAATGTTTCAATATTTACATGTAAATACAACTTGTTTGTCAGAAATGCAAAGACAAAGTTAATTGAATATCGTCGACAATATTGATTAATAGTCTTTTTTTCTTCGTTTGAATCATACTCCACATGAATTGTTTCTCTTGAGAATCGAAACACATCTAAGAGAAACAATGAACGCGAATCTACAATTGTAATCCGTTTGAAAGCTTGCTGGAGAATGTATTGAAAATTTAAATGTATCAAAATGATGTCTGTCTTCTAAAATGTACCTTGTTCAAAAAAACTCCACACTCACCGCAATTTATGTCTGGGCACTAATCCTTGGTATTGCATTGTAATAACAGTCATTTCACTTACCTCGGAAAACCTTTCTGTAAACCCTTCTTTACCTGGAATATTGATTGACTTATCTCTGCCTAAATTTTACAGATGTTTAGACTCTAACCTTGTTCTACTCTGATGACTGTGCTGTCTTGCGCTCCTTCCTCTTCAATATCCATATCGTCATCAAATGGTTGACTTTGTCTTTCTATCTCACCTTTTTCCTGCTCTTGTCTCTCTCCTATATCATGTAAGCGCAGATTTAAATTTTTCTCGATTTCCTGCAATTCCTGCATACAAACAAGAAGATTTTCACAGTCACAGGAACACATGGATCCGCATACTTACCCCTCATTTTAAAACGCAGCCATTGTTGCAAAATCACGGGCAATTGCTGCTAAGAATTTGCTATTATTTGAGTACAGAAAAAAAGCGATCCTTATGTCCGTAAAGTCAACAATTAAATGTTTTGCTTTAGTTACTGAACGTGAAAGAGGCATCAAAAGTATTTTCCTAGGTGTATAGGCGCATACACAGGCACATGTACACTTGAAACTTGACAATGGCCGAGACGTCGCTTCGTTGGACTGATAGCTTCAACTATCAAAACTCTCAAATTGAGGAAATGCATGACTTTTTGACAATGCTGATGACATTGGTGTTACGAGTGATAAAATGCTGATAAATCAGACAAAGTATGAATATAGATATCTTGGAGGATTGCGTCGTTCTCCGCTTTGGCAAAACTGCATGTGGGACAACTGCAACTAAGATGAACCCTGACGACCTTGAAGAAAAATAATTAGGGTTTTAAGGAACTCTCTACTACAAACTATACAAATCTACACAAAATATTTACCCCCGGTCAACTTGTCTTCGAGCTTGGCTCAATCCAAGCAACGCCAGCCTTCGTAAAAAGTAAGCGAGAATGACACCACCAGGTTTATGTTTAACTATCTTGTTCTCCCTGACTGCATTCCGAGTACTTCCCGCCAAAGATCTTTGGTGGGTTTCCTGGTGTAACTTGGCGTACTTTTCAGGTCCTAATTTTTAATGGCTTCATGAGCGTGAAGGAAGTGGCGGCGTATTTTCAGCACTAACTAGATTTACTGGTGTAAATCTTTCGTGGCAATAATTGTAGAATGCAGCCAGGTTGTTTATATTTAACTATCTTGTCTCTTGAAATACACCATTTATGTGTGGTAATGTTGCCATACTAAAGCAGCTGCTCTTAATCTTCAATAATTTACTCGCGTTACGCTGCAAAACAGCAAATGGCTATCATAATAATGCTGGACAATGACGGTGAAGATGTAAATCGCAAATCCTTGCTTGCAAATAACTTTAAAGAACATTTACCAACTGGAAAACGCACTTCTTTCGGCAAAGCTGTGTATTGGCACCTGTAAATTTAACAGCGAAATGATCTTGCTTTATCAGACACATGCTACATGCTTTTGTTGTAAACTGAAGGGGTGATTAACTCGCTTTTCTGACATTGCAGCATGTTTCACGGGTTCAGATTGCAGCGGAGTTTGGTATATTTACCTTAAATTTCTTAGCATAAAACCTATTTAATTTTCAATGGCATTATGGCCCCATTCAACTCACCTTTGTATATATACTCATTGGCAAACAAATCAATGGTAGCATGTTCCTCTGGTACATAGTAATGTAAATTTAAGACATCACCTGAGACTGGCCATCCTATCAAAGATCCATTACTAATAAGTCAATATACATATGCAATGTTTCTTTATGGCAAAACAATATATAGTATATTTCTTCAGACTGGACTTCAATGCCACACTTGTCAGCATACGAGTAATATTACAACTATAGTATTCATCCTTCCTTTTTGTCCTTTATTGTAGACATTATTCTGCAGACGTCTACGTTAAGGAGTTCCATTTCAATACGTTTACCACGACAAGTGAATTTTCTAGTACACAAGAATATGTAAAACAAATGCAAGCAATACCTCCATGGTGTTACTATACTTGATAAAAATGGAATAGTTATGGTGAAGCAAATTTTCGTCAAATCTATACAGGCTTAAGCAAAATGCTCAATTGCTCGGTCTATTAAATTTAAAAGGCTTCCGCTGTTACTACTATAAAAGTTACAATGTACTACAAGAACCTGACAATGACAGTAGATAAATCAGCTTCACCTTCTTAAAATTTTCTTCAAACTGTTGAATATTCTTCCTTTGGCCTTTTGTAAAAGAATCCCAAACTTTCTGTATCCGATACTTGGCAAAGACAAGTTTCACTGCTTCGCCTAGCAGAAAAATATTAGTGAGACAACAATGCATTAAGATGACAGCAATCACGGAAAGAGTGAAGGTACGTGACGTCACGAAAAACAAGTGTGAGATGAAGCGATCGACCCCGTCAGCCCCGAATTTGTATTTCCTGGATATAAAGCATCCTCATTTCAACGAGACAGGAATGGTTGCTTACTCAACCCAATTAAACCCACTTGCCTATTCCTTTCATGGCCATTTATGATTAAGGCAACATACCATCGTACTCATTTTAGCGCTATTTCTAGCTTCTATGTAAGAGTCAACTTGATGACGACGACTTGATGAGCATTACAATAAATTAGAGTTTAGTGCCATTCCCTGAAAAATGTAGATCGCGTGGTCTTACACAAACGCCAGCCTAATTGGTAGGGACCAACGACCAGAACTATACACTAGGCATGCTAGTAGTATGATCTATCTCTTCCTAACATACTAAACATATGTAACTTCTGTTTTTCACACACGAGCATCCTGTCTTCATCTACCTGCAACTTCCACACTTGCAGAAAGTAATCATTATATAATGATCATAATATCTCATGATCACAAGATTATCTCCTTCATGTGCATGAATAATCCCGTCCTGTAGGACCAAAAATAGCATTGCCAAAAGTCACTCAAAAGTCAACACTAGAAATATGGATGCGACAAAACCGTGTATACACTGACAGACAGACAGACAGACAGGTTCCCTTTCTACGTACGTTTGTACGTTTGTACTACTTTCGATTATCTAATACTTTCGATATAAGATTCTTCACTTCTTAGTTATATGAATCCGAAACAGTTCGGAGTTAAAAAAAGAAATCTAGCGCACGGAAACAGATAGTCAGGCTTTGTTCCAGTTTCATAAAGTCAAATGTCATCCCTTGGTTGTGTTGATTGGCCACGACTATTCAAAACTGTTATTATATCTATACGACAATTACATTGACTAAAAAAAATTGGCAACAAAACACGTCTATAACCAAACGCTTCTACACAATTACATTAAATTTCAGTCTTTAAATTGAACACGCCAACCGTTTAACAATTTGAATACAAGCAGAAATGAACAAACGTACATTTCTCCTTGATGTTCAATTCTTTCGGTTCCTCTTCTTGTTTGTGTTCTTTCACAAGTCTACCATACGACTGCGCCATTTGAGTGATCTTTTTAATCTGACTGTGAACTGCTGAAATAGCGTAGTAAAATTTGTTCACATAGGTTTTTGTGCAACGCCCTTTTTCGCACCAGGTGCCAAGTAATGCTGTCGCTACATGAAATTTATCCATGTTGTGTATTGTTCTTACAATATTATCAAATGTACTTTCAGAAAATGTCTCAGGATTCAAACTTTTGTCTTCTAATTGTTTCACTTCATTCTCATACTCCAGTTGGTCATATCTGTGTTTGAAACAAAGAAAGAGAACTGCTTAATATATCACTGTACTAAGTACTGGTCTACAAGTGTTGGTTCAAACTAGTTATTGGTCTCAAATCTTGAGTAATCGAATGTCACATCAATGAAAGGGTTTTGACGTGAACCATAACGTTGCTTTGAAGAAAAACTTTATAGCATCAGAGATGTGAATGAAATAAAAAGGATAAAAGGAGGATGATAACATAGCGATAAAGTGACATTGTTGATAATAACGGAGTTGACACTGATTATGACAATGACGATAATCAGGACAATGCTAATGTTCAGAATTAAGGGCGTCGAACCCGAGTCCCACGACTGCAAATCTGACGCTTTTCCTACTGAGCTAAACAGCTCTAATAGGAAAGGTCGGAAGACTACAAGTCATTCAACCCCGATCGTCTACATCTAGTATTGGGTGTCTTTCTATTGGTGTATACGCTTTACAAGCGGCATGTGATTTGAAGACCACTCTGCCGACTTCTATTTGGAATTAATAATGACAATAATAATGACAATAATAATAATGACAATAACAATAATGACAATAATAATAATGACAATAATAATAATGACACTAATAATAATGACAATAACAATAATGACACTAATAATAATGACACTAATAATAATGACAATAATAATAATGACAATCATAATAATGACAATAATAATAATGACAATAATAATAATGACAATAATAATAATGACAATAATAATAATTAGAAGCACTTGGAGAGCACATCTCTATGCCACGTCTATAATATCGGATGGGATGCCCAATTTTTCAAAATTCAAATGAGTAAAAGGCGTAGTGTTAACAGAGGTGATCACCATGACTATCTCATCGGTAGTTGCTGTTTCATGAAAACATTATTACCAACTAGAAGCACTCCGAGGGCGCTAACCTCCACAAAGCATAAAACAACGGGGGCTTTCCCCACGATGATTTACTTGCTAGTTGACTTTCATGAAGATATTTTTACCAATTATGGTATGGAACTATGGAAATCTCATTATACAGAAAGTGATCCAAAATGCCGGATCTGATTCGGGTCATCCCCAAAATGGAATCATTTGGAGCTGGTCAGGCTACCAACATACCCTAAAAATTTCAGAACGATACATTCAAAACTGTTGAAACGTAACAAAGCAATCATTCAAGAAACAATAAAGAATGCCCACTGGTCACAATCATCTACAGCAGTAGAACTAGTAGTATCGCAGACAAATCTCAGATACAATGAAAATTCTAATTAAAATGTTACTTTCAACACAAAATTACTTACCTGTCTAAAGCATAATCAACGCAAATTTTTGAGATAAGATCAGGAACAAGGGGAGCTCCAGGTGCGCCAACGAAGATATAATGACCTGCAAAACTGATAGCAGCATCTGCTGCATCACAAAGCTCAAACTTCAGGTGACAATACTTAATATTTTGATTGACTTTGCTGATATTAATTACTGTCTTTTTAATAGTTCCGCAAGAGCCAAATAATTGCTCTAAAATACAGAAAAAGAACAAAACACAATGATTACAACAGGAAACAAAGGTCAATTAATAATATAAAATCAAACACAAATTAAATCCAGGGTGTTTAACAGACATAAATTGTTATAGGGCTTGTTTGCACTGGAAACATGACAAACTTTGACAAATTGGATAACCTCAACCAATTAGAAAAATGTGGTCAGGTTTTACAGAATGCAAAAGTGATGCTTCAAGGCTCTATGACAGCATCTTTAATGGTTGAGTCGAAATCTAACAATTTGTCATGTTTCAAATTAAAGAACTTCCTCACAAACGTTTACCACCACTCAAGATACAATAGTGGATTTGATAAATTATGGCTTTTGCTCCAGTGCGAAAGGTGCCCATACGTTATTATCAATGGCGAAGTCAAATGTCCTGTCATCAGGACCAAAAATTTTCAGAGGTTTTTTAGACATAAAAAAAATTCTTCGCATGCTCTCACAATGTCAGTTTGTTGGTAAAGCCCCCGCCCCCGTTTCATGGCTAAAGTTGAACCAAAGTGTGATGATCTTTCATTTTTACACAGCATGCTGGTCCTGTTTCTCAATAACCTAAAACAAAGAGCATTCCTACTCAATCTGGAGAGCAGGAGCTCGGCCCAGTGAGCATGATCACATGTCAAGGTTGGACTATTTTAATTGGTTGAGAGGGCAACCTACGCAGGCCCTTCATTATTGTTACATTAACATCTAGTCCTGTTTTGAAAAGCAGGAGTGTCTTTCTTTTAATATTTGAATGTGGCACTAAAAGTTAATTAAATGGAAACTCTATTGTATTTCCATAAAAGAGTATCAAACAAGCGAATCACACTTGCACTTGCATCTGGAATTAACTTTAAAACAATTTAGCCACGGTAAAGCCACTTGGAAAATTTCATCTGTGAACTGTGTAAGGAAGAGAAGACTATCTGATATTCATTGCCTATGTGTTTCGTTGTGGTTTGCAGTTGTCACTTCAGCTGTGAAAGGTGAAATAACAGAAACAGGCAGAACATTTTTCTTTAGTTATCGTACAAATTTTGACTTTTTTATGTATCAATCCACTCCATTGCCCCAAGGAAGATGCCTAGCTTGGAAATCCAAGAAAGGGGAGAGGGCATAACTCAGAAAGTACAAGTTCGGACTTAAAACAAAACATGTTCTGATTTGTTGTGATCTGCAGGACATATTTAGGTTATTAGAGTCTACAAAAACAAGGAAAATTAAGACTGAAATCCAGTGAATAGAAGAAATACTCGCGTTAAGCATCAACGGTACGTTTTTGAAGCAACACATTCTATTTTTGTTATTTGTGGTAGACATGACATCCAAAATATCGAGGAGATATTATATCAGCAATTATATTGCAATTTGATTGCTCTCAGTTTTTAAATTCCCACGAAACTTGTGAGATTTCTTCTGCTCCAAAATGGAAAACTTAAACTTGGGGCTAAAGCTTAACTCAGTATTTTAAAGTGATGACTAATTTGCCTGGCAACATCACCTCAATAGACTTATTTTGTATTTGTTAGTGGCTAATGAGAATGCACATGTAACATATTCAAAACAATCTCATGTTTTACCTAAACTCTATTTAAGTGATGCCTGCATTTCCATCGTTATACATGTTCACAAAGCGATAACATTGAAGTCAAATTAGCCAATCAAGACGGTAAGGACTCTAACATCTAGTCGGTATTCGTCTCCAAATTTGAACCAAACTGAATAGTTTTGCTAGAACGTTGTCTTTCATTGGGAAGAACAATGATAGTTAAAGTGGCATTGGCATAGCAAAGAGTGCAAACAGAATGAAATGCATGCTGATGATGTTGTTACTGCGTCTCACAGAAACTTTACTTCAAAAGTAGTGGTATATTAGTTTTACATATGTAGGTTTAATTCAGGGTGTGGTTTTCGGAACATTTCATTTTATTGCCCAACCTCAAGAGCAGGACCAACTTTACCGTGCCAGCTTTGCCACTGTTTATTATAGGGATCATATATAATTTCAACACACAATATTATTACTTGGTCACAATATCACAGCATCTAAGTCCTCCTACATTGTTCTACCTATAGTCCTAACAATGTCTGGCGACATCCTGTATAGATCCTATAAAGTTTACATTTTACTATCCTGCAGTGCCCTGTAATCACTCCAATTACTACACTTGTTTAAATGAATAGAATATTTTCTCTAATTGGAGCTGGATTAACATGATAGTCAAGTACAGCTTGCTCTCCTTGGATGCATTTTAAAGACAAACTGGACAATATAAAACTAATGATGAAACATCAATAACAGGGATACTGACACATGAATAAAACGAGTTCAGCTTAGAATGAACTCATGAATTTTCATAACCTGATGGCAACTCTTCTTAAGTAAAACTATAAATGCAATTGATGAAGGTGGCTTTGTGGAACTTACTGCAAGCAAACACATTTCAGACATCAACAAAGGAAGGTGTATTACCTACAACTTTTTCATTCGTTACAAATGGCAGTTCACCAATGAACACAGTCTTGCATCCTTTGGGTCTCTGTTTGATTGCCTGTGGTTTCTCATGTTCCATTGGAGGAAACAAACTCCCAAACATGGTTTCAATCACAGGAGCAGTAGTTAAACAATGATTCACTTTGGGTGGAAGATCATCTCTGCCAACTGACGGCTGGTAACTTAAATTAGTGTCATACCGTGAACCCTCTTCCAAGTCAATTTTTGAAAATGAAGTGTGCGATTCATCACCTGGAAAAGACTCATACACTCGTGGGTCCTGTTCTGACTTACAACGTTTATCAGGATAATAATCATGACCATAACCTCTCTCATGAGGGTAATCTCCATCAAGAGGGTGTCCCTCATTTACAGTATAAACTAGCCTACGAGCTGGAAGCATATTTTCAGTATGAAGCAATTGACTTTCTTTCAGTGGAAGAATTCTTTCACCAGGTAGATTGTGTTGAACAGGATATATATTGACATTTCTGTTACCTCTGTCAGCACCAAGATGTCTCTCAGGTGGAAAATGACTTTCAGTGTGTATACTTGTGTTATTGTGATGACTGAAGTCCCTGAATTGACTACTATCCTTGGGAAACTGTCCTTCACCAGAGTGAACTCTGCAAACTTTCGCAAACTCCTCCTGAGAGTAATTTTTCTGGTCATGGTAATTGGTATTTTCTGGAGTTTTCCGTTTTGAAGACTGCTGCTGTTGATTTCTGTAGTTCTGATCTAGAGTCCGTCGTGTTCGAAGAAAAATTGGTCTACCTTGTCTATTCTCATAACCAGGGAAACCGGGAAAATCTTGATGCTCTTGGTCTTGAGATTCAATTTGCTGCTGACTACTTAGTGATTTGTGCTGTTGAGAAAAATTATCAGACAGCATCGGTTTCCTTTTCTCGTCATATTCATCCATACCTTTGTGATACATACTAACAGATTCTTCTTCATATTCATGTTGCAGGTTAGATATTCTTGGCAATGGTCTACCATGTATTACCCTCTCTGTATTTCTACTCTGTGGAAATCTTCCATTATTCAAATCATGTTGCAGATGTCTTGTCCTACTTAACTGTTGTGGAGGTCTCTCTTTAAGCTCCTTAAGTAACAAAGAGGCATCTTGGATGGCTTTTGAAAGTCCTGACGTTATCTCACGCCTCTGGTAGATATTACCACGTATATTCTGAGAAGAATCCCGAGCATCTGTCGATGGAATATAGTGCAGTTATAAGTTACTGACAAAACATAATTCAAATCAAACAATTCTTTTTAAAGGTCAAAACATGTAAATGCACTTAATACCCAATACACAACAAATAAGCAAGATGGGAACAAATTTACAATAAGAATTCTGGACAAAAGGCAAAATGCTCTTAGTAAGCAGGTTAAATACACAACCCAACAAATATGCAATAAGCCAGACAGAGAGGGGGTTATTTTTGCATATTGGTGGCTTAGACCTTTGCAAACTTGCTTTTGAAGTAAGACTTTTGACACTGTTATGTACACTGCATATGTACCAGAATAACTTTTAAAGTTTATAGAGAAAAGCAGCTTAAAATGTATCCAAGTCTCAATAAATAGGATTTCTACAATGTTCTGAAATGGAATTTTATTTATTAATTAAGTACTTACCTATGTTAAACATTTGAAAATGACTTTTTAAGTTCTTTGTACAAAAACCGTCTTTTCCCTTAATGAAGCTTAGAAGCTAATAAGGACGAGATTAACCATTGTTAGGGGAAATAAAGACTACAATCAAGCTCAATTGTGTTGCTTAAGAGTAATGTTTACTATCACTTTTAGTTAGGTCTTGTTCATATATATTCTTTGTTTGGACTGGTGTTATCACAACAATTATAGATTATAGCTCTAGATTGGACTAAATCTGTACTTGTGAAATGTATTCAATACCGATACAGCTACTTGTCTCAAAATGTATTGATCGGGTAATACATTTGGCCACAAATTGTATTGAATACGGATATAGAACTTAAGATTAACATCCTGATTACATCCATGATAATGTGTTCACACAACACTATATAGATGCATTGCAATAAAGCAGGTAAGACTAGTTCTTTCATTGTCTTTGACATTTGGTTTTGCAATTCAGGTCTGCAATTGAGAGACCTTGGTTCAAGCTCAGGTAGGCCTAATTCTGTAAATCAATTTCTGTTCATGATTCATCATTTAGTTCAATCTAGCATTACAACAACACAGGCCGGTTACCAACCAAAATACCTTAACATAAATTGCCTTTCCTTTAAACAAGTTTGTAAAAATGTACACGTCAAAAGAGTAGCAAAACACTTCATCGACCCCTTACAAGCCAAATAAATGTAAAACTTTACATAGACAGCCAAAATCTGTTACCTGATTTCTGAAAACTGTCAAACTTTTAAATTAAACTGCACTAATCAATCACAATCTGCTGAAAAAACATTCAGCATTTGTAACAAGTAACCTTATAAGACATTTGTCTAATACAATGTGGAATAGTTTAATAAAACACTCCACCAGGTACAACATCGGCCTGAACCAATTAAATTTACTAGGACAAGATAGATCAATGTTAACTTTGGTTTCCTAGGATAGAGTTTGTCAGAAAAGTACCATTCAAGTAAATTTTACCTCCTTGTCATCCTCCAAACAGCAATTTAATGAAACCCAATAGCTTACATTGACCTCTATAAACATCTGTGATGATGATGATGATGATTACTATTATTATTAGTATTATTGTTATTATTCTCTTGATAAAGCTACTACAAAAAGAAAATAGCCCTAAAATACAACTACCAAAATTTGCTAGTTACAAATGAAAATCAAGTTGACATTATCGTCCGTAAGAATTGTTTTCTGCATTTTGCTGTTAGTCTTATTTATGATTTCATTACCATCAAAAAACATTCCCATGTCCTTCATGATCTGATGCATTCTGCCACCAAGGGCACCAATTATCAAGGGCACAACCATGACGTTATATCCCACACATCTCTCTCGTGTTTTGAAGGAAAGTTGCCGAATACTAGGTCAATTTTTCCAATCATTTTGTTACGATATTTTGTTGACTGTGACAGGCAATATTGCAAATCCAGATATTATTCTTTTCTTTATCTCCTAATACCAGGTCAGGTCTCCTTGCCATTGTGGTTTTTCGTAGATTGAATTCAAAATCTCAGACAAGTTTCCCGTGTTCGTTCTCCAGCACCGCACCCTTCTTTGTACCGTATCACCTCTTCGTCGATTAATTTGCATTCCTTGGCTCAGTTGACTACATGATCATTAATGCTCGGCTATGTTAATACTATTATTATCATCATTATTGTTATTATTATCATTAAAATTATCACTATCATTATTATTATTAATATTCTTTTCCCTTTGTGGTCAGGCTGATTGTATTGCCGTTTTACTCTTGCTAGACGAGTCATAACTAACAACCAAGGTCTAACAGGGGAATTTTATCCTTATTTACATGTCTAAGACTCTTCTTAGAATTCTAGCCGTACCTAACAAGGCAGTTTTCTGCATTTCAG